>JAQZBX010100121.1:0-11399 GCA_029593785.1 Cabassous unicinctus
GCGAACCCGGGGCCTCTCATATGGTAAACGGGTGCGCTATCCATTGCGCCACAGCCGCTTCCTGCCGTGAGGTTGCTGCATCAGCCCACCGCACCGCTCAGGCCAGCGTGCCCTCACAAGGAGGCCTCGGGGCGCGAACCCGGGCCTCCCATATGGTAAACGGGGGCTCTATCCACTGAGCCACACCCGCTTCCCTCAGAATTTGATTTTGACATAAAAATATAATTAAGTTAATGTTGTAAGGTACTTAGAAAACTGCCTGGCTTATACAAAACTCTATATAAGTGTCGGTTAAATTAATAAGCAAAGTAAATAATACATTTTAAACACGATTGGCTAATCATTTATCCCATGTATAATTGGGTTATTGGAATTCAAGACTAGAATTGAGATTTTTGCAACTGAAAAACAGTTTTGCTCTCCTTGCTGTTGGATTCTTCACGTCACCTTTGCCTTCCTTTCCTCCTAACCAACTCATTAGGCCATTCCTGGTTCCTGGCAAATAGTGAGTGGAATGGCAGAGGCAGAAAACAACTGACTTGGCAGATACAATTAATCTGGTATCAGTGTCCTTTGGTTGGAAAAGATGCACAAATGCTTTTCTTTTTTCTCAAGGGTTGCTTGTCCAATTGCAGTCTTTCTTGGATGGGAAGATGTAGACTCTGGATGGAAGAAAATTCTTCCAAACCTTGTCAGGGGCAGATTTATTTCTCTATCTCCTTTTAGGATAAATTAATACGTGTGATAAAAGAGTCATCAATTGTCTGATGAACTTTAATTAATTAATACTTATTCTAGGAAATTAATTACCCACCTCCCCCCATAAATGTCAGCTGATTGCCGTTCAAGAATCTAGTGACTTTAGCCAGACATTTTTTAAAAGCAATTATTGTCTAACTATGCTTTTTTCCTTATTAAATGATGCTGTAAAGAATGAATCCTTGAAGTCTGACTAAAGGCCTTTTCCATTGATTTAACCTTGTAATAACACTTTGAAATGGTTTTATAACTAAATTGTCTGAAATTTTTCTTCAGCATGACACCTGACTTCACAGCACAACGTTTGCATTACAGGAACTAAATCATGGTCAGGTTCTTTCAGTTAGCAGACTTCTTAGGGACCCTTCATGTAGGCTCATGTTTGACTGCCTTTTGGGGGCGCCAATTCGGTGGGTTCCTGCAGTACGTCCCCCAGACGGAGCCCCAGGACTGTGTCCGCTCCAGCTAAACCGAGAACCTACTCCAGAAGTACGGGGTGGTGAGAACTGGCGCCCAGGCCCCAGAGGAGGTGGGGGCCCCGAGAGGCAGTTCTACGCAGGCGCAATGGTCTTGCTCAGCCCCCAGAATCTGAGCCCTTGGCAGACCCCCGGGACCCTCTGAAGTGGTTAGGGATATTGTTCCTGGCAGCCTACAATGAGGGCTTGCAGCTGACTGGAGGTAGGGCTAACCTGCAGTCCCTCATCGACTGGGGTAGAAGCCAGCTCCAGTCCAGGAAGAGGGCAGGCAGTCTGAGCCTTGGGCTCTCTGACCTGTGTCCAGCTCTTCTTCCTTCTTCCTTCACAGATTGGTTCTCCCCTTACCACAGCAAATCCACCATCCTTAAAATTTCCCCATCTGCATGTTTACAACTCTGAAGAGGCACAAGGAGTCAGTTTGAAAACCATTACTTTCAAATCACTTCTAGGCCCACATTGTCACAGGCACAATCATGTGGACCAGAAACAGGCTTGTGGAAAATATTCATCCTGCCTCATATTTATCCGTGGAAATACAGTTCAGCCTCAACCAACTCTCCACATTTGGACTTTTTCAGGAAAGAGACATACACTCCCCTCCATTCTTCAGGCAACACTTGAGAAGCTTTCTAAGTGGATGTATGGAAAGTCCCCTTATTTAAGATGAATGCTGTACCCTGCCCCATGTTGATGGAGAAAGGAGAAGAACTAGACATTCATTAAGTAAATCTTCCAAGAAATAGTCAATATAGATTTCCCTTACAATCTCTTGCCCCAGCCCCACCAACATGTTTGGCTTAAATCCAAGTAATGGATGATCAGAGGTCCATCATTTTTGGTCAGAGATCTAAAAAGCCAAGGACCACCCTGATGACAAGTCCTGAAGAGGCAGAAAAAGTTAAGTACTTAAAATCAAAGAGTATTGCCTCTTAACTGTATTCAACTTGAGGACTTGAGCCAAAACTCAGATATCAAAAAGTCTCCTTTAACATTCAATTAAATGGGCAAATAATACAATGGCGTCAATGTTAAACAAGGATGTTTCTCGCAGACATCCCAGAAAGTAAGTTCAATGGAATCTTTAGCAATCAGTTTCAATGGTTTCTCTTAAACGACTTTGAAATAGAAGTCAAGATAAAGATTGCTCATCAAAGAAAATTGCCTCTTGCTATTTATCATCAAAAAAGAAAAAGAATGAAAACTTGTTATTTACATATGACATACCAAAATGAAAACATTCTTTCTTGTGGAAAGATTAAAGTTTTTGACCAGAATTTATAAACAAAGAATCTGAAAGATGATTTGAACTAAAGATTCACCTTTTTCTTATAAGAAATAGAAAATCAGGAATCTGTACTGAATCCCCCTTAGCTCATTATTTCTGAGCATTTTTAAAATGATTAGCCACAGAGCTTTTTTATGGGAATAACTTATAGGTAAGGGAAACATGAATCTCTAATTTCTGAGAGTTTTATCGTTGTCTTAATAAACCACTCAAGGTGTCCTAGAAATTAAAATATTTTCACATTCAAACTATAGCTCATGCATGATTTTCTTACTAAAATCCTTTGTCACATCACCTTCTGATTATTCATTTATAATAGTGTAATATATTTCCTGTTTGATAATCTACTTTTATGTTTAGTGGTACCTGCAGAGCATATATTTAATTACTGCCATTATCATGTTATGCCTTCAATAGTTTTTTCTTGCCTATTTTCCTACAGATGTTATTTCATGCTTTTTAAAAGAGTTTAGTGTTTCAGGCACCTTGATCTAGTAACAGAATGCATGGGTTTGAAGCATATTTATAACCTTTACAAAGAAATGAACAGATGCTCTTGCTCAGAATTAATCTTTATATGTTTTTTCTTAACACATGTACTTATTTATTTGGTTATTGAAATCCTTGTATATGCTTTGGTCTTACCCTGATGTTTTAGAAACACTAGTGTTATCAATGTTGCCTTGAAATGAAATTATATTTACATAATAAAAATTAGGTTTGTAAGACAGACATCTTCTAAGCATTGATGGCATTAGTTCTATGCTACATAATTTCTTTTCAATGTTGTAGCTCATTGAGAAAGTAGAAAATTTCATGGTTATTTAAGTATGTTATATAAGCTCTTGATTCAATCTCTTGAAGATATCCCCAAATGCTAAGATTAATAATGTCAAATTTAACAAAAGATTACTGTATTTTAAAAAAATGAAGAGCAGATTTTTTTGCACAGGCTTTGGAGTCAGACATACCAGGGTTCAAATTCTGCCAAATCCTTTCCTACATCCCATCCTAATTTACATTCTCTGTGACCTTGAAAAAGTTATTTAAAATTTCTGAAAGCCTGAATTCTTATCTATACAATGGAGTTAATACTTATTTACATCCAAATGCTGTTTTGAATATTATATAAAGCAAAATAGCTAAGGTTTAGTATGGTTTCTGGAACAGAGTTTCTCACACTTTAATGTACGTTCAAAACTCATGGAGATTTTTGTAAAATGTAGATTCTGATTCAGTGGGGCTAAGTTAGGACCCAAGATTCTGCATTTCTAAGCTCCCTGGTGGTCCTGCCTTTTGAGTAGCAATGTATTGAACAGGCCCTTATTAAATAGTATCCATTCTATTCTTACAACTGCTTTCTAAACAAGTCAAAATATTCTCAGTCTATACAGAAAATAACACTTTAATTTTCATGTCAGTAACCCATGACTCTCAGCAATGTATTTTAGAGCTCACAAACAGGTTAGCAAGTGTCAAGAACCAAATATAGACTAGATACACAAATGTCAGGAAGAATCTTTGCTACCTGTGATGCACATTCTAA
The DNA here is from genome assembly GCA_029593785.1 of Cabassous unicinctus. Taxonomy (NCBI): domain Eukaryota; kingdom Metazoa; phylum Chordata; class Mammalia; order Cingulata; family Chlamyphoridae; genus Cabassous; species Cabassous unicinctus. The sequence goes on from JAQZBX010100121.1 coordinate 4,067, forward strand.
ACAAATGAGAAACTATTTTAAAAAGCTTAAATAAGACTTAGAAAGGTATGACACAAAGAAATCTGATTCTGCTCTAATGTCATCAATTGCTGAAAGATTTTACAAACCTTAGGATATTTGGCAAAAAGCAAAAGACAGGTTGACATTGTTTTTGTTGTTCAGCTTTTTGTTTATTTTAGGATACTATCTGCACAAAACAGTGCCAGAAACAATAGGGAAATTGACAGAATATCATATCTCCTTTAGAGGAAAAGTGATAAGCTACAGGCTAGGGAATGCTGAAAGACAGATGAAATGACTTTAGGTAATCAGAGTGAAGATTGCTGTCTGATGGAATCCAAGGAGCAAGAACCTCATTTTATAAAATGCTTGATGGTTTTTTATAGCATTATAGCATTTGGGCTTTACGTTGTATGATATTCACCCAGTGACAGGATGACCCTCTTCTCCCCCAAGAAGTTATCAGTTCTCTGTAGAAAAGTAATTCTGCAGCTGTCTTGCCAAAGATGAACTCATGAATCAGGGATGTGGGCAGAGGTGGCATCCCAGATAGCATTCTGAAAAATCCATAAATCCTTTAAGAAAGACTGTTTCTCTACTGCTGTCAGGTGCTATTATGCCTAAATCATGCAATTCTGTTTGGAAACTTGAGGTGGTCTGGAAAAGATCCCTAGAGGGCTAAAAGATGAGAAACTGAAAGTGAAAAAAAAAAAAGCCAGAGAGACAGGATATTTTTTTATTGTACAAAGGTCAAAAAGAAAGATATAGGGCACGTCAGTATTCAGTAACAATTTAAAACACTACAGATTAATTTATATGTGGGCTATATTATTCTGATAACAAGATACAAAGTTTTAGGATCATTGAGAAATAAGTACCAAATCAAATTTTAAAACTTATGTAACAATGAGCCTCAACTAGAAACAAAACTTCATGAAATCTATAGTAATAACACTATTTTGAAGAATGGAACAGCATACAGATGCAAGTAATCTAATAGAGTAACTCGTTCTGTATGCCACTGACACTGTTTAGGGTTAAATAAGAACAAAAATACACTCATATATAACATTTTGTTGTTGGCACTTAGCAAAGTCATAGGCATATAATAATTAGTTAATAAAATATTCATTAGGAAACCAAGAAATACATGTTTTTAAGCATAGAGTTGAATTGATTATATTAATTTATCTTTGATAAAATGATAATAAAACGATTATAGTTAAATAAATGCAATTCATTTATTTGAGGTTTTTATTTCTTTCTTGTTTATGCTTTCTATGGATAAAAATTTTCTTTTAGTTTGTGGCCGTGCATAGCTAGTTGTACTCTCTCAACTTCCTTTTGAAATGCCTAAATATCACTGGAAATAGACTGACACAGAAAAGTTGTGCAAACTAAGAGTATCCTGAGAGAGTCTTACCAATCTCTGGGATTTTTACCTTAATTACTAAGCCGACAGTTTGTTAACCAGTTAGGAGTAATCCTTTGCAAGAGCAACACAAATAATTAATTACATTTATTTATTCTTTAGTTTTCTTCATTAATTCATTCAGATAACAAATATAACCATATGCTAAGTTGGTTTTAAAAGGATGATTAGCTCGAATGATGTAGATTCTACTATTACAGCACTCAAAGACAGAAAAGAAATCAGAGAATGATGGTAAAAAAAGAACATTAAAGGAATTGAAAGGAAAACCAGGAACTTTAAGAAGATTGCTAATTTTTAAAAGTTAAGGGAAATAGAAATTTGAACAAATAACAAATTATATTTAATAATAAAATCAGCTAGAGGCATTTGTTTGATATGGGGGAATGTATTATATAATAGCTATATATGTTTATAGACAAATTTTGGAAGTTGTGGACAATTCAAAAAGATAAGAGAATATAAAGGTATAAATATTATAAAGTAACCTCATTATTTGTAAAATAATTATTATCAAATTAAAAATCTAAAATTTAACTTTTTTAAAGCTAATAAGTATATGCAACAATATGACTAGTGTCAAATATACAAAAAGCTAGTTTTCTTTATGTGCTATAATATATAAAATATAATCAAATAAATATAGCCATCAATATCATTGAAATAAATTTCCTAAGAAAAAGTTCCACAAACACATACATATAGACACACACACGGTCATTATATGAGGAAAACTGCACATTTAATAAGGAACGTAAAACAGAATACATATATAGAGCAAATCATTTCCTAGAAAAGAGGAAGAGAAAAGCATGTAAAAGCAGAGGGGAAGAATAGTAGAACATTTTATAATAGTTCTACCCTAAAAAAATTACTATCAATATGAACATACCTACAAGCATTCTCCAGCTTCTGTATCTCAACAAGGATTTTGCTTTTTTTGGCACACTGATAATGGATTCTCTCCCTTCTCTTTTAATTTAACTGTAAAATCCAGAAGTACTTTGTCAAATAAATACCCTGTTTAATTTAGCCCAGGTTAGTTTCTATTGCTGACAACCAAGAACCCAGACTGACACACAATACAAATGTGTTTATGTTCAAATCCTACTTTAATTCTAGTTGAAATCACAAGTAAAGCAAAAAATACAACTTGTCAGCAATATTATTAAATATTATTCTGGAAATATGGGTCCATGTAAGAAGAATTGATATGATACAAAAAAAGGGATAATTTTTGGTAAAGAAGGATACAGCTATCATTATTTTGGAGATGATACAAGTTTAAAGTTAGAAAACCCAGGGAATCAAAGTTTTCTATGCTTAAAAAATTCAGAAATATGTTAGTATAGGAATAAGTGAAAAAATAAAAAATGATCAAATAATGATTGAGTAATCCTTTAAGAAAAAGTAATGTAAACAAATATGTCATTTATATAATAGACACATATATTTAATGTAAATTACAGAAACAGATATTCTATTACATAACAAAACACATAGGAATTTTCCTAATTAGACATATACAAACTTAAAACCAAACAAAAACTATGAAACAATACTGAAAGAAACTTGAGATTTGAAAAAAAATTAGGGGCTCAATCTAATTTTCAATTGCTACATAATAAACTACTTCAAAGTTAGTGGCTTAATAACCATGGATTCCGTGTTTCAGTAATTCAGATGGAGCAATGGGGGATGGCTTGTCTCTGGCCCCCAATATCAGAAACCTCAGCTGTCACAACTAAAAAAGTTGCGGCGACTCAAATATCTATGTGTTTCCATCATCTGAAGATTTATTTATTCATTGATATGTCTGCTATGTAGACTGAAATGATGCAAATTTGGGCTTATCTGGGATTGTCAACCAAGGTATCTATATAAGGTTTTATCACAGGTCTTGGGCATTTCAGTGGCTGGGTCCCAAGAAGCAACCTCCTGAGAGGAGAGGCTGCATCAGAGAGCATGTATTTCAAGGTGGAAGCTGCACTACCTTCACTGACATGGCCTAGAACATCAAATCTGCCACAGTTTATCTGTGAAAAGAAAGCCACTAAGGCCAGACTAGAACCAAGGGGGAGGGGAATGACACCTCGCTCCTTGAAGAGAGTGGCAAGGCCACTTTGCAGATCATGTGCAATGAGAGATATTGTAGTGACTTTCTTTAGAGAATGCACTCTGTTACAGATATATAATGTTTTTTTTACTGAATGTGAAGCCAAATTAAAAATAATGCTAATAATCAATGAAGATTTACTTATGTGATATTAAGATACCATAGGTATATTATCCATTTAATACCAGCTTTTCTAGAGAGCATACATTTCAGTTGTGATGATATGTGGCCGCCTTCAGAAAAGACAAATTTAGATATTCATTTTAAATTCATTCTGAAGTCAGAAATGCCAGCTAGTGTCTTACAAATATAATTTGATTTTATTCCTACAGCAATCCTGTGAGTAGATATTAAGTTCCTGATTTTTCAAATGAGAACATTGAGGTCCAGAATCAGATCATAATATGTATAGTAAAGCAGTAAAAATTAGACTGTTATTTTGGCACAAAGTAGAAAAATCAGAATAATAGCCAAGGTTGTTTCCAAATAAATTATACATACAATTGTGTGTGTGTGTGTATGTGTGTGTGTGTGTCTATGTAAGGTTTAACTGGAGATGGTTTGGGTTATACAGTAAGTGGGGCTATATGATTTCTAACTTAGTAATCAGGATTTATTATCAGTGGACTTTTTTGTATTTTCTAGTAAAGTAAACTTTTTTTAAATTACTTGTGTTTTCAAGAAAAAATAGTGAAGATAATATGAAGAGTTCCCAGATAACCCACAGACAGTTTTTCTGATAATTAACATTTTATACAAGTGTAGTACTTTGGTCAAAATCAATAAACCAATATTGATACATTATTATCTAAAGTCTATACTTTATTCATATTTCCTTAGTTTTAACCAAATATTCTTTTTGTCTTCCAGGATCCCATCCAGGATAGCACATTAAATTTAGTTACCATGTCTTCTTAGATTGCTCTTGTTTGTGACAATTTCTCAGACATGTTTAGATGATTTTGACATTTTGAAGACTATTGGACAGGTATTTTGTAGAATGCCCCTCAAATGGGATTTATCTGATGTTTTTATCAAAATTAGACTGGGGTTATGGGTTTTGGGGAGAAAGACCACAGTGGAAAAGTGTCATTTTCATCATATCATATCAAGAGTAAATATTATCAACATGACATTATAACTCTTGATATTCACTTGATCACTTAACTGAGGCAGTTTTTATCAGGTTTATACACTAGAAAGTTAGTCTTTCTTTTTACCTTTTTATAGTGTACTGTTTAGAAGGAAGTGCTTATTTGCAGGCCACATTAGAGGAGTGGGGGATTATGCCTCACTTCTTTGAGGGTAAAGTACATACACTGTTTGGAATTAATTCTGCTTAATATATTTGTATTTGTAATACAAGATACCCCAGATTCATCTTGTAGACTTCTGATCCCAGTCTTACAACCAGCCATTTCTCAAAGGAGTCCTGGTTCCTTTTATTGGAGAGTAGCATTAGAAACCAAGGTCTTGATCCTAGGTTATTTATTAAACCATTTTTTTATTTAAACGATTTATAGAGGCACAAGAAAATGTAAAAATACAGTATTCTCCAGTGTACTTCATATAGCCTCCCCAAATAATATCTTGCATAACTATAGGATATTATCATAACTAAGAAACCATATTGTCAATACTTCTTATTGAACCATTGCCAAAAATAAATTCTATTTGGATTATTCAGGATTCATCTGATGTTCACTCAAAAAAGAGTAGCAGAAATATGACCAGATAAAGGATTATCTCTTGGAACACAGGGCAAATAAAAGCTTGGTCACTGGTGAGACTAGTACCAGCCCCTGGCATGCTCTAAGGAACTAAGAATTCTACTAGGTCTTCCATTCTCTCTGGCTAGCTAAAGGAATAATCTTCCCTACTTTTCTCTTTGTATCTGATTCTCTCTCTCTCTCTTTCTCTCTCTCTCTCTCACACACACACACACACACACACACACACACACTTTCTCTTTCTCTGCCTCTGTCTCTCTCTCTTAAGTTCTTTTTCTGATTCTTCTATACACCAAATATATTATGAAATTCCTACATGCATCCTTAATTCCATCCTCACAAAGAAATTGACTAAAATTAAAGCCCAATTCTGAAGAGATTGATTAGTCGAAGGGAAATGAGAAAACACAAGAAGGAAGGAAGGGAAGTCTAGAGATAGAGAAAGAGATCCTGGTTTACCCAAGACAGGTCAGGTGTTTATGGAAGATCTGATTACCCAAGGCCAGTGAGGCAAGGTCAAAACTTTCATACATGGCTGCCTAATGTGCCCTTGTGTGATTTGTGGATGTCTGAAAGGGTGTCATAATGACAATTCTATATTTACTCACATGAACTGTCTTGAAGTGCACATTTTTTAAATTATGGCAGGGTCATAAGAGTTTCCAGGGTCCTCATGGGCCCTGGTAAACCCTTTCCTCTTAAAAATCAGCTTTTTATTCTCTTATACTTTTTTTTAACCTTCATGATTGATTTGATCCAAATTTCCATTAAAATCCTTTGCTATTCACTCATGGCACTGACTATCCCGAGACTCTCAGTCAAATGTTTTTGACTTAGACTATCAAGGAAGAGTTGAAATTATCAGACCCTTTCTTCCCTGTGATTCTTTCATTAATTTTCCTTCCATTTACTAAGAAAGATTTGTCCTTATTAATAATTTTCACTACAAGGGAAAAGAAAACAAACAAACAAACAAACAAACAAAAACCTGTGTTTTCCTATATCCTATAGTACTAAGACACAATGTCACCCTACATTGTGGCCTTTTACTCATTTCCAGTTTCCTATTTGATGAAAATTGGTCTTCTTCGAGTAGTTAGAAGGACTGTGATGACACATCCTTTAGGTGAATAAGGTATTTGTTTTGGTCTCAAAATGAAGAGACTACATTAACCACACGTAACCAACTGGACAGTAAGAACTGAACACAAACCTTGACAGAGAATCTGCCATAATATAAAAAAAAGATAACACCTTTCACCAGCTTTAAATTGTTTAAACAAATATTTTGTGCTCTATGTCTAAACCAATCATATCTTTCACACAAATAATTTAGAGAGTTATAATATTAAAATAAATTATAATTAACATAGTGTTTTTATTCTCCAAATTTATTTAAAACTCTGAGATAAAAAGTGTTCTTGTATAAATTTAGATGACTCTTTTCTCAAGACAGGGTGGCATTTGACAGATTTGAAATCAATTCTTTGTCACTGCCTAGAATAAATGAGTTTAAAATAACTAATGACAGAGTTAGAGAAGATAACAGAACTCCTGTATTTCCATTTTAGTTAGATTTAAACTTAGTTATACCTTGTCTTCCCTATCTTCAACATTTAGAATTTGAAGAGCAGCCTCTGCTAAACAAATAGAGAGCAAAATTAAATGAGAAATCCAAAACCTCATGTTTCCATCTTTGGCTTTTATATGTCATCATGAATCACAGTCATAATTTATGAGTAAACATTAAATTAAATGCTAGAAATATAATCATCATGGTTTATTAATGATTCAAAATATTTACCTGATAGAACTGAAAGCATCTAATTGCAGTTTTTTATTATAATTTTTTTCTGACAAGAGCAAATTAGAATCTACTTTGGTAGAAAGCATTAACAACTGCAAGACTCTCCTTTTACATTTGTGATATAATCAATTTGCAGATATATAGAGAGAATGATAAATAAATGATAAATAATGATTACAAATAATTAACTTTCCCCTAAGGACAGAGGCTTGACTCTGAACTGAAACAATTACATGAAAACTAAAATG
>JAQZBX010100122.1:0-11402 GCA_029593785.1 Cabassous unicinctus
CTGACTTTCCCAACTCATCCCCAAAACTCTCTTCCTTAATTTGTGCCCAATTGCCATTAAATCTATTTCTTTGCTAATAAGCTAAGCAGGTTTCTACTTTTCTATCCTGATCTCTGAGTGAAACTTCAGAAAACAACTGAGGCTTGTACTTTTTTACAAACATACAATTTTTATTTTTATTTTTTTGAGGTACTGGGGCCGGGGACACTGAGCTACATTGGCTCCCTGAGTTGGTTTTTCCATTTGTTTGTTGTTTGTTTTTAGGCGGTATTGGATATCAAACCTGAGACCTCTTATGTGGGAAGCAGGCGCTCAGCCGCTTTAGCTACAATCGCTTCCGCAATTTTATTATATACATGCATACCTACATTTTTTTTTAACTAATGGCATGCCCTGTTTCCACACAGCATCCAACTACTTGTCTCATCTATAAAATTAGGATGATGACAAGATATATAAGGTTTTTATTTAAAACATATTGCCAACTATGATAGAGGTATAATACCACCACCACCACACACAAAAATCTCTCTGTGACAGAACAATGAGCCTATCCCAATTGATGGATTCTTGTTTTTGGCAATATCGGATACAAGAAAATTATGTTCCTATACAAGAATGTAGACCAAGACACACACAGCTTGCTGGTGTGTAGTGTCATATGGCTGCTTTTGTGTGACAGAATCAGTTCTATGTCTGAAGACTCCTGGACACCCATTCAAAGTCCTCACCAGCATTACTCAGAAAGAATTACAGTGAGCAGCCACCTATGTGATAGATTATTAATTTTCATTTTCATTTCAATTCACTTCTCTTGGTTTCATATATAAGAACTGAGATTCACTGCAGTTAGCAGGGTAGAGGAAGTAAATAAGCAAAATGTCAAATTGACATCCTGGAAGTAGTAAGTACATAGCCCCCATCACAACTGTGAAAGCCCTATTGTGGATGCCCAGCAGACAATTACGAGATGTTTTTTATTAAGCCAAGAGAGAGAGGACAAAGAAACAATTGCTTTCAAGTTTGGTCATAAAGATGAAAAGAAAAAAGTCTGATATTATTTTTATGGTGGATGTAGATTTGTGTAGCCACAACATAGTCTAATCATTTAAAAAGAGTGGTGCAATTATGCAGGCCACTGGATTCAGAAAATCCTGAGACACAGAAATATTTTCTTCTCCTTCCTACCCTCACTCCTTATCTCGTTGTATCCCAGGACATCTCCACTTCTGAGAATAAGAATAGGCTCAATGCTCTTTGATTCAGCATATCAGACTCCAAAGCTATTACCTCTCATTCAATTGTCTGATAATGACCGGGTGGGAAACATCAAAGGAACTTCTAGCTCTACACTTCAAGATCTTTACTTCAGTAAGCCTACAACAAGAAGGGCAACAGAAAAAAAATTACAATGAAAACATAAGGACATTTTCCAAATCTCAAAATATTGTCAACTGCAATTTAGGATTAAAATTTAGTACTTGCATTAGCCATTTAAGGATTTGTCCCCAAATCAAAAACAAAGTATGGCATTCTGTACTTTACCAATTTTAATTTCTTTCTTTTAAATTATTACAAAATAAATGAAGATTCTATTTCAAAAATATAATAGATGCAGGAAGACAGCCACCAAGTGGTTGGTGCATGTATTAACGAAAGAAAATGCAACATATATTTGAGACCTACATTTCAGGGCATTCTTTAACATCATAGATTTCTGTTGCTTGAATGATGCATTCTTGCAAAGAACAGTTGCCTCTGAGCACATATTACATAGTGAAATAGAAAGAGACAGAACCTGCCAAAAAATGTATAATCCTAAGGAAGAAGATAAACATTCCACTCTCACATACTTGTTAGTATGCATAGGCACACAACCCAATTGTGTACAAAGGATTTAATATTCTGGGTGTTGATGCTCCATTGAGTTAGGCATCAGTGAGCACATATAAGGAAGCTCAGTTGTTTGAGAAAACTTTTATCTTAACTTTCTACTAAAATCTATTTTTGTACAAATTATCAAGAGCAAATGCACTGCATGCCAGGGATTTAAGTAAATGTTCTAGTTCATTTTGACCCCAGGCATCAGCGCACACCCAACGACAAACAGTAACCCTGGGGAAATGTGCTGAGATCTGGCTTGTGTTGCTTAAAAATGGAATGCCCTTTCTTGCAATGAAATGCCCCAAGTAAAGTTTGTGCATATCTTAGGTGGAAATTCTTGGTGCTTCAGAATTCCTTAAGCATGTGCTTCTCCCTCTTTGGTTTCAAAGAGAATGAATGTCACAGAATTCTGATACATTTTTTATGAATCCAGCATATGATACCATAAAAGTATGTCAGGTAAATTTATAAATTAATGAGAACACATAATTCTAATAAATTACCAGGGGCACAAAGTTGATATAGCCCACGGAGTTTCCAGAGAATACAGCTCAGTGCACAACTCCTTGGGTCTCAATTTTCATGGAATTCAATGTTAAGGGTGCCCCTTTGGATTGCCTATTCACACAAGTCATGTGTGAAGGATGCTTGGGGACTGAAGAGTGGAAGCCCCAGTCCCCTACCCAAGCTCCACTTCCATCTGTTTTATATTGAGCATTCAGGTAAGATTTAATAAAGTCTGGAAACCCTAGTCTAGTTTCCTTTGAGAAAAATCATATTGGCTTGAAAAGCTGTGTTTCCTCTACCTGTGGTTTTCCTACTTGTTCAGGAAACATAAAGAATGGAAAGGGGAAAAACATATATTGCACACATATATGTGCCAGACACAGTGGTAAGTACTGAAACCTTTAACATGCATGATCACAGTTAAACATCATGACAGCCCTATTTGGTTGCTATTATCCAAAATAGCAGAATCTCGGGGAAAAAGAGAGGTGAAATGGCTTCCCAGGGATGAGCGAAATAGTAAGTGGAAAAGGGTAAATGTGAAGTCAACACTTTCACTCCAAGGGTTGTGCTCTTTCTACTACAATATCTTGCTTTCCAAGATGTCAGGTTACACGGATGGTGGAGACCTCTCTCAGAGCACCATGCAAAGGCAATCTGTTGAAATAAATAACTAGGAGTTAAATCATGCACCATCTTGTTTCAGATTCTAATATAGACAAGCAGCAGCAGAAGCCAATGATTTAAGAAGAGTATGCAGAAGGCATGCTAAATTTCTATCTCATTAACATATTTTCACTAGAAATTGGGGAAACCATGATTGTTTGATTTTAGAATGAGAATCCTCATATTCAGTGTGGGTGGGGTGGGGGGAATCTCAGGCAAAGCCCAGGGAATCTACTGGTAGCCCCATATAATCCCTTCCTCACAGAAGCCCTGGGCTGAGGTCATCTTCCATTTGCCCTGACCTGGCCTTCCGTCCTCTCAGCATCCCTTTAATTCTATAGCTCTGCTTCACCGTGGAGGGTCAGGTAAGGCCTACAGAGTTCAAGAGTTTGTGATGTTTTCCATTTTAAGTGAGTTCCAGAGTAGTACTGGAGTTTCACATGCAATGGAGTAGGTGGTATTGTTGTGAAGTCTCTCGTTTTCCTATTTTGAGTTTGAGATAATTCTGAATCTGCACTGCTCTATTTTCCTACTCCCTCTTCACCCTGCAATCATGATCATATCCCCAAGAGCCATCAAAAGTAGGGCAATATACAACTACCACTCGATCCACATTCAAGAGGTATCTTTTGAATATAAAAATCTTCAGCCCCATCAAGTTTAAAGGCCTTTATCCTACTTCTTTCTGCCATCTCTCTTCCTCTTTTCTCAGTGCCATTCATTGGGACCAAGTTCTCTACTCCATGACAAGCAGGGAAGAACAAAGAATAACAAAGTATAAATACACTGGGGCAAGAGGGCAAGACAAGAGAACAGAAGGGTTGTGTTTAGGGTTGTAAACTGCCTCTTTGTGTCTAGTATCTAAAATGGAGTGTGTGTATGTGTGTGTTTATGAAAGAGAAAGAGAGCGGGAGGGAGGGAAGGAGGGAGAGAAACCTGGCAGTACTTGAGTATTTAAGATATGCTTGCTATCAATGTAAATAAGTGCATCAAGCATATACACATCAGGCAGGAAATAATAAGGCCGATGGGAATTAAGTTTGTTGAACACTTACCTCGTACTGGGCCCTAGAGGTACTTATCACTCAGTCTAAACAACTCAAACATTTCTAAAACTAGAAACATTTTCTCCCATACCCCAAGATGCTCAATATCCTGAGTATCTCGTGTGTCCATTATCTGACCTCTTTGCTCTTTCTCTTTCCCTCTAGCAGGTGGAGAGTTAAACAACTTGTGCAAATAAGATTTGACGTTGCGAGTGGATTTTGATTATCATTGCCACTCCTTTCTCCCATTTTCATAAATAACCGAGTTGACTGTACAAGAGCCGTTTTAAAAATAAATTGGCATTCTTCACTACACAGTTAGCATAGATAATTACTCACCCTTGGTTACTCTGACTTGCAAAACTGATCTATATGTAGATGGAAAATTCTCCATATATTACTGTGACATTCTTAAATGGTCACAAACTTGGACTATGAACACAAATCTAGCAATAAGGTCCACCTTCAGCTTAAAGGTTAATTCTTTCAGCAGCTGAAAAGTCTTGCCTCTCAGGCATATCTCAAAGCTGAGAACTTATTATATAAGGCACAATCTCATTGAGCATGCAGAGCAAATAACCTCGTTAAGAATGTAGTGTGAAGAACTGCTGTTCAAATGGGGTCAAAGGGGGTGAATAAGGTGAGGAGAAGAGGCAGTAGTGTAAGGCCACTGTGAGATGTAATTTATGGTGCTTTAATAATTTGGGCATGTCGAGTATTAAAAGAGCTGTTTGTTTAGCACCAGGCAGGGGCTAATGAAAGCACGCAATGAGGAAACCTCAGTCTAAGGATGCAGAAAACCTGCCTCATGAACTAAGGGGATGGTGGCAAAGGGGCTATACAAGGTCAGCAACCTATTGACTAAGGTTGTCAGAAAGCCAGGCTTGAGGCAGCTAAGAAAGAGCTTAATTATCTGGCTGTTTTTGTTAGAATTGGCACTAAACAGCAGGAGGAGTGTGCTGGACCACCAATTAGGTTAGTTAGGAGATTATTCAGTTTAAGATCAGAAGGAGAGGTGAGGCAGAGCCTGGCTGGGGCAAAACATCAAAGGTCCTCTTGGCCATCAGGGGTTCCCCTTCCTACTGTGGACCAGGCCATTCCCATGACCTGGTACTTCTGTAGGTCCTATTTTCTGGCACCATTGAATTCTGTCCTCTCTCAGAGAAGAATGTCATAACCCGTGATGGCCATTGAACTTTAGTCCATGTCAGTTTTAAGGTATTTTACTGCCAAATGCTATTATTATTACAATGTTCTTTTAAAGGAAACTACACAATAACAAATGCATGTTTTTCTAGTGGCTGCCATCATGAGTTCATGGAATGAACTTCAGTGGCAGGATCACTCAATAAGATGTTTTTGGCAGGAAATATTCATCCTGGCTCCTACTTCAGCTATGTTCCCAAGGAAACCTTTCACCACACTGAAAATATCGCCAATCCTTGACAATTAAAGCCTGAATAACTAAGCATGCTAGCTCTATACTATGCCCCAAATCAAAAAATCACTATGGAGAATTTGGTATATGTCAGAATTTAAGAGAATTTTAGCTATTCAACTATTAAGAGGATCATATATTTTTACTGTACTATTAAGTGCAGACATATGTCTAGTTGGTTAAATACTTTAACCTGAATTCATAACCGCTATCTGAAATATATAAACTCACACCTAAAACATATAAACTCCATACTGGAGATGCATAAACACTATGCCAGGAATATATAAGTTCCATACCTAAATACATAAGCAGTCTTAGCCAAGAACAATCCTAGAACTTTATATCCTCACTTTTGCTTCTTTGTTTGAAAGTTATATTCCTACTCACCTAGGAGATTTTCTAAGATGTTTTGATCTCCTGCTGTCTCAGTTTCTCAGCTTCTATGTCAAATACCACACAATGGGTTGGCGTAAACAGTGGGAATTTGTTGTCTCACAGTTTCAAGACTGGAAGGCTTGCTTCCTCCTGGGGTAGGCAGTGTTCTGGCGGGCTGGCAATTCTTGGTTTCTTTGGGTTTCCATCACACAGTGATGTCCTCTCCTTTCTTTTCCAGGTTTCCTCTGACTTCTGGCTTCTCGCTCCTCCCAGTGGCTGACTCTCTTTGTCTGAATTTCTTCTGCTTATAATTGACTCTAGAATCCATGCTAAGGTCCAACCTCATTTAGTTGGGCTACACCTTGACTAAAATAACATCTTCAAGAGATTTTATTTATAATAGGTTCACACCCACAGGAATAAGACTCAAAATTAAGAACGTGTGTAAATTGGGGTACATAATTCAGTCTGTCACACTTGCTTCTGGCCATAAATAAGGGGCAGGAGAAAATTAATTGTCCATTTGACCTTAAATATATTTTTAATACCATTGAGAATTTTATAATGTAAATTTTTGGATTTTAATCAGAAAATATTTATTTGTACAACAGTACTTAATAATTACAAAGATGTGTGTGTTTTCTTTTTATTAGCATTAAAATATTTTCCTTTCAATATTTTGTATTTCATAGTTAGCCAAGGTCACTGTTTTTGCTGTTGTGGTAAAATAATATTTTCTGTTTTAAATTATTCTCTATGTTAAAACATGTATATACATATACTTTTGCTAGGAGTTTTTCTTACATCTTAACATACATTTTAAGTTCAGTGTTGGTATGAGGGGAAAGATCAACTAAATCCAAGTCGCTTCACTGAAGCGCTCATAGATAGCGTAAGATATGGATAAGAATGAATGCCAGTAATTTTACCCTTCATTAAAATTAATCATCTTGGTATTTGTTGGGGTGAGGGGACTGTGCCCTCTGCATCACAGCAGTGTTCCTTCAAAATGAAGAATGAGCAGGCATGAAATGCTGCCTGACCTAGGACAATAGCTCAGGATAATGCATGCTACTTGGTGGATTAAAAATTTATAAGATATTTTTCCATCTTTGCTCAGAATACAAATGAAAATATTCTTGTCTCATTTATAGTGATTTCAAATTCGGGGCTGAAGGGATGTTTAACACCTTAAATTCTATGGGCTTTACTTTTCTGATTATATTATTCAGGAACTAAGCTAAACAACTGGAGTGCTTGGCAAGGGAGTCACATTCCACAAACCAGGCACATATACATAATCTCCCTTTACATAAAAGTCACAATAGGTTAGAATGGTACAGCACCACCATCTCACACACACGCACCTGCATCAGGTCAAGTAACATTTGTAACATGAAGTGGATAGAAGTGTGTACTTTGCATAACAGCAAATTCATGTTTCCAAATATTGTATTCACATTCTCTGCTAACCAGAGTGACAGCACCCTGATGGAAATTGTGTGGTGTGTGTGTGTAAGTGCATGTGTTTGTCTGCACACATCCACACATACATCCATCAAAAGTCTGTAATCTATCCTTTGACCCTCAAATTGACCTAGAGAGGAAGAATTTTGCTGTGGGCAGTCAGGCAGCCTTGTTTAAATAAATCAATAGAAAATATTATTTTTTTCCCTTAAGGCAAGAGTTAAAGTTAATCTATAAATATGTTTTACCTTTTGAGAAATTTATATTAATTTGGTTTGATCTTTGATAGTGTTAGTTAACAACACTTATTTCAATGAGGGAGAGTCCCTCCCCCCAGGTCCTTCTCCTTCTTACCCTGCCTTGTACTAGTACTAGAAAATGCTATGACATCATAACTTCTGTGATGGGGAATAATTCTGCAAATAAGTAGATTCAAAAATGTCTAAGATCATTGTAAAGCCTGAGTGATTTTGTGCTGAAAGGTTTTTGTTAAAAATAAACAACTATTTTTTAAAGGAAATAAAATTAAAATGTTATTCATACTACCCAAAAAGAAAGAAAGCTTTTAAAAGGCATTAGTAAAAGGATATGGGCAGAGAGCAGAAAGGAAAGATGTTTAAGACCAAATAAAAGCTGAATTCCTATAATCATGTAGTAAGAATGAAATTTAAACCTCAGGCTCTCAGAGATCCAAGAAAAAGACTGAGGGTTTTAAGGTGAAATCCCAATTGAGAAGATAGGCAGTCAACCATTGTAACCATTCAGGTGATGAATGTAATCTTAAATGCCCATCACAAGGCAACTATCAGAAGACAACAATTTATTTTTACAACCAGTCTTACGTACACTCACACACGCACAAAGTGTCCCAAGTGCATTTAATAGCAGTGCTCTCTGATTCTGAGGACCTTGGATCTAAAGAAACAAACAAAAAAAAGACACCCAAGAAAAATATTCTGACTCTGTGGTTTCCAATATTACAGACAAGTTCTGAGAAAATTCCATCTAAAATAAACACAACTTTAAAACAAAACTTTTTTCACAAAAATTACATTTCTAAAGCTAAAAATTTGGAGAGAACCATAGAAGCTCATTAGGAGCATACCATGATATGACATTTTAATTTGAAAAGAATAACTCAAGAGAATCAACTGAAAGACTATTAGAATTAATAAGAAAGCACAGTAAAGAAATTGCTGGTTAGAAATTACATTTTTAAAAATCAACACCTTTCCTAAATTAAACATAGTTTAAAAATGTATTAGAATAATAACTCACATTTAAAACAACAATAAAAACATGATACCTAACAATAACCTAAAGAAAACCACAAAGTTTGCTAAGAATTATGAAGGAAAAAAGACTTGAAAATGGAAAGGGATGACATTTCCTTGGGAAAAAAAAGACTTAATCTTGTAAAGATTTCGATTATTTCAAAATCAATTTAAAGATTTAGTGTGATTTAAATCAGTCCCAGAAAGATTTAATTTTCTTGGAAATTGCCAAAATATTTTACATTATCTGGAAGAAAAAACAGGCAAAAATAAATAAGGAAAACATTGCTAAAGAATTGAAATGAAAAAACTAGTTCATCCAGATGTAAAAATGTATTATAAATCTACAATTATTAAATCTGCAAACAGCATTGAGAATAGATAGCATAGACATAAATCCTATGTATGGAGCATAGCTGTCCAATAGAAGGGCAATGCAAATCACATATATAATTTAAATTTTCCAGTACCTACATTTTAAAAAGTAAAAATAAACATGTGAAAGTAATTTTAATAATATATTTATTACACTATTTAAGTATCATAAATACATTTTATATTGTATTATATTTTTCTCATATCTCAAATATCATATCATAAATATAAAAATTATTAAGATGTTTCAGAATTTTTGTATTAAGTATTTGAAACCTAATATATATTTTACACTTACAGCACCTCTCACTTTGGCTGAGCCATATTTCAGGTGCTTAGTAACCCTATATAGCTAGCAGCTACTGTATTATAGAGTGCAGGTATACAGCAAATTAATATGTAATAAAGGAGGCACCATGAATTCAATAAATTATATTTAATTGTTTTTTCTATTTAAAAAAAATGAAAGAAAGAAAATCAAAAATCTAGCTTATATGCCTCTCTCAAACAATGAACAGTGTGTACTCCAAGGAAACAAAATAGTTAAATGCTTTAAAAAGTCAAAATAGACATACTTAAGAAAACTGTAAGTGACTATTTACCAAATCTCAGCAGAGAGGAAGATCCATTAATATAAGGGCAATGTAAGAAGTCTCAAAACACATGCTCAATAGATTTGATTATCTAAATTTCAAAAATATTCTATATCTAAAATCAAAACACAGCTGGAAATAACAAAAATTTGCAGCAAATATGACATACAGAGGTTTAGTAATTTTATAGAGCTCATGTAAATCAAGGTGCAAGCCAGTAAGAACTCCACCAGATAAATGGACAAAGGACAAGAAGAGACAATTTAAAAAAGAAAACAATCAACTACTGAACAAGCAAATAAGGTTAAGGGGTCTACATCACTAGTAATCTCAGAAATGCAAACTTAAACAAGACGGCTGTTTAAAATCCCCATTCTTCCTCCACCATCACTAATGCCAGAGTCTTTGCTTGGTCTCTCCCAACATTTCTCAACTTTGATAGAACCACTACGATTAACTAGGATGCCGTAACTTCAGCCGTTAGAAAGAATTTTGCCTATAAACAGATTCAGATATGACTAAAATCATTGTAATACCTAAGTGACTTAGTGCACAAAGAATTTTGAGAGAAAGAAAGAGGCAAAAAGAATTATGGCACATCTGAATGGAAAGTACCTTAGACAGGTACAAAATATTGGAGAAATGAAAATGAACATGTGCTACAAAGGCAAAGTACTTCTGCTTTCCAAATGCTACAACTAAAGATATCAAAGGTGACCTCAAACATTCAGCTTCTACATTGACTTTTCCTGAAAAAAAAAAAAAATCAAGAAGATAATTTTTTAACATATTTTTTATTTTTTAAAAAAGATACTTAGATTACACAAATTTCACATAAAAAATATAGGAGATTCCCATATGCCCCACTCCCCACACCTCCCACATTTTCCCACATTAACATCATCCTTCCTTAGTGAGGTACATTCATTGCAATTGATGAACACATTTTGAAGCATTGTCACTAGGCGTGGATTAAAGCTTACATTGTAGTTTACACTCTCTCCCACCCAATTCTGTAGGTTATGGCAAGATAGATAATGGCCTGCATCTGTCATTGCAATGTCATTCAAGGCAATTCTCAAGTCCCAAAAATGCCCCCATGTTACACCTGTTTTTCCCTCTCCCTGCCCAATAGGAAAAATTTTAACACCCATATTTGCAGCAGTGAAGAAAAAAGCATGAGCTAAAATGTTAAGACAGTCCATTCAAATCATAATGAATGTAGCAAATGCTAATATAGTACCTAGTATGTGCCAGGTCCTGTTCTAATCTAATCCTCACAGTAACCCTATCATGTAGATATTATTAATATTTCCATTATTAATTATATAATTAATAATTAATGATGTAGATATAATAATACAACCATTTTACAAAGTTCCCTTTTGAATCTAAATACAGGGAGTTAAGTAATTTTTTTCAGGGACATAGTATAAGTTGGAGTGTGGATTAATTACTATCCTGTCCATAGGAGACTTCACCACATTCTAAAAAGCAAGCTAGATTTTAGCTATTTAAATATTAAATGAATTTTTATTATGTTAGCACATTAGTTTTAAAGCAGTCCAATTTATAACACAGTTGAGTTGGATGTTATATACTAAAGTAACCTTTATGATACTATGTGTATTAGTCAGCCAAAAGGGGTGCTAATGTAAAATACCAATAATCTGTTTTTATAAAAGGGTATTTATTTGGGGCGGGAGCTTACAGTTACCAGGCCATAAAGCAGAAGTTACTTCCTTCACCAAAGTCTATGGCCACGTGTTGGAGC
>JAQZBX010100123.1:0-11399 GCA_029593785.1 Cabassous unicinctus
TAATGTGAAATACCAAAAATGGGTTGGTCTTTACAAAGGGTATTTATTTGGGGTAGAAGTCCACAGATACCAGGCCATAAAGCGTTATGTTTCTTCTCTCACCACAGTCCATTGCCACGTGTTAGAGCAAGACAGCTGCCGGCGTTTGCCAGGGTTCAGGCTTCTGGGGTTCCTCTCTTCCCGGGGCTGCATTTCTCTCTGGGCTTAGCTGCTGTTTTCTCCACAAGGTCAGCTGTAGACGATCAGGCAAATGGCTTGCTTCTCTTCTCCTGGGGCCTTCTTTCCAACATCAAAACTGCTTCTCAAAAGACTGCTTCAACTCTGTTTTTTGTCTTGCCTTTTATATTCGATTCCCCACCCACCAAGGGTCAACACCCTAATCATAACTTAATCATGCCCAGATTAACAGATCAGTTTAAAAGCATGATCCAATTATATTTTTGGAATTCATAATTACATCAAACTGCCCAACTGTAACAAGGGGGGAGCGGATGTGGCTCAATAGTTGAGCACCCGCCTCCCACATGGGAGGTCTCAGGTTTGGTTCCCAGTGCCTCCTAAAGAATAAACAGACAACAAGCAGACAATGAGCGCAAACAATGAGCAAAAACAACGAGCAAACAGACAAGGGAGCCATCTCGGGCAGGGGGGAATGCATGAGGGGAGCAGATATAGCTCAGTGGTTGAGCATCTGCTTCCCATGTATGAGGTCCTGGGTTCAATGCCCAGTACCTCCTAAAAAAAAAAAAAAAAAGCACAGAACTACACTACACAAACAGTGAACCCTATATGAGACCACAGACTTTAATAGTACAATTATAAAAATGTGCTACCATCAATCATAACAAATGTTCCACACCAATGCAAGCTATTGGTGATGGGGTGGTGTATAGGAATCCTGAATTTTATGCATGACTGTTCTGTAAATCTACAACTTCTCTAATAAAGAAAAAAATTTTTCAAAAAAAAAAAAAAGAAAAGGAATGAAGGCTCACCCTAATTAAGATGGTGGACAGAGAAGCTTCAAGGCTCCGTTCCCCTACAGAAAAACTGAACAATCAACAAGAACTGGTAGAAACATCTTTCTAAAAGCTGCTGAAAACAGAGAGGACCTCGTGGCACCCTGGCCAGCCCCTCCCCCACCCCTCACCGGCTCTGCACAGAGCCAGCCCACACTCCCAAAACAGATCCCTGGTCCTGGTATTGGAGGGAGGAGAATAAACCTTGTGCATACACTGGGAGCATGTACATCTGGCCCAATATGTTTGGTGGTGGCCTGAGAGACTCACCAACCTAGAACTTGCCCTACCTTTAGGAGGCAGCTCACAGAACTCTCCTACAGAACACTGTGAGAGAGCAGTCAGTCATGCTGCCTGGGGCAAGAGATTCCTGGCTATAGGACATACAGTGCAATTCCAGAATAATGAGAAAACTGTTTCCAATGGAAGAGGGGACATTCCTATGTGTCTAAATGGCGGAATTCCTAGGGTCACATATACATGCCCAAGACAAGGCATGTATGCAAAAAAGATCAGGGAGGCTGCTATGCTTTGGCCTAGAGCTGTTCTCCAAACTCATGTTATGGACTGGATAAGTGCTGAAGGAGAGTACTTGCACATATCAATCTGCAAAGAATGAGAAAGGTGTTTTCTCCCCACCCCCACCTCCACCCCCCTTTTTTTTTTGTTTGTTAGCTTATGGCATTCAAGGAAAGTACTCTCTTAACACTAGCTGGATACAAGCTTAAGGAACAGATACCTCAGCATCTACATTGCAGCAATAACACACTAAAATATCAAAATGTCCAGGGTTCAACAAAAGATAACAAACATAAAGAAATAGGAAGCAATGACCCAGGCAAAAGAGAAGATTAAAGCATTAGAAACCATCAGTGAAGAGAATCAAATCTGGGACACTCCAAACAAAGACTTTAAAAAATGGTCCTGAATATGTAATAAAAATAAAAAAAAGGAACACATAGACAAAGAACAGATGAATACAAAAAGAATATCAATAAAGAGATGGACATTTCAAAAAGGAATCAAATAGAGTTGAAGACCACAGTGACAGAAATTAAAAGTCAACTGAAATCAGTCTGAGGGCAGAGAGGAAAAGAGAATGAAGAAAAGTGAACAGAGCCTGAGAAACCTTTGGGACACCATCAAGTGTACCCAGATATATACATTGTGGGAGTCACAGAAGGAGAAAATAGAGAAAAGGGGGCAAAGAGAATATTCAAAAAAATAATGGATGAAAACTTCCCAAATTTAATAAAAGACATGAATATACACATTCAAGACATTCAATGAACTCCAAACAGTATAAATCCACATAGATCCACACCATACCATGTTATAATCAAACTGCTGAATGCCAAAGATAAAGAATTCTGAAAGCCACAAGAATATTTCATATACAAGGGAGCCACCATAAGATGAACTGCTGATTTATCATCAGAAATCAGGGAGGCAAGAAGGCAATGGGAAGACAAATTTAAAGTGCTGAAAGCAAAAAACTGCCAACCAAGAATTCTATATCCGTCAAAACTGTCTTTCAAAAATGAGGGCGGGATTAAGACATGCCCAGATAAACAAAAGCTGAAGGAGCTAGGCCAGCACAACAAGAGATGCTAAAGAAAGGTCCTGCAGGTTGAAAGGAAAGGACACTAGACAATAGATTGAAGCTGCACAAAAATATAAGGACTGACAGTAAAGGTAACAACATGGGTAAATATAAATGCCAGTACTATTTTATTTTTGGTTGTAGCTCCATTTTTTACTTCCTGTAAGATCTAAAAGGCAAATGCATAAAATGTAATGATTAATCAGTGATTTGGACTCATAATGAAGACATGTAATTTGTGACAAGAACTACATAATGGTGGGGGGGGGATGACAGAGGGGAATAAGAACATAGTTTATGTATGTTATTGATATTGTTAAGTTGGTATCAGAGCAAACAAAATTATTATAGATTTAGGATGCTAAATTTAAGCCCCATCATAACCACAAAGAAAATATCAGAGAATATGCATACTTATAGAGACAGGGAGTAAAAGCACAGGTTACCAGAGTTGGGGGGCAGGGGCAATGGGGAGTTAGTGCATAATGGGTGTAGAGTTTCTGTTTGGGATGAAGGGAAAGTTTTAGTAATGGATGGTGGTGAGGATCCTGCAACATTATGAATGTGATTAATCCCACTGAATGGTATGTTTGGGAGGGGTTGGGAAGAGAAGATTTATGTTGTATATATGTTTCTACAATTTTAAAAAAAAGAACTAAAGAAAGAAAGAAAAACTAAAGAGATGACAATTAAAAGCAATATATGATCCTGGACGGGATCTAACAAGGGATAAGAAAAGATACAAAAGCACATTACTGGGACATATGAAAAAATTGGAATATAGACTGTAATCTTTATATCAATGTTAAATTTCTTGAACTTGATAACTGCACTTAAGGTGATTACATAAGTGAATATTCTTCTTCATAGGAAATATAAGGAGTAAGATGTGTGCTCAAATGTTCAGAAAACAGATAGTTAGATGGATAGATGGATAAACAGATGACAGAATGATACAGCAAAGGAGGCAAAACGTTCAAATTGGTGGATACGGGTACCTGGAGGATTGGCAGGATGTTGGAGTTCTCTGTATGAGATATGTATTATTTTTGCAACTGTCTTGTAATTTTATTTTATTTATTTATTTTTTTTTTTTTTTGAGGTACCAGGGCCAGGGATGAAACCCAGGACCTTGTATGTAGGAAGCCAGTGCTCAACCACTGAGACACATTGGCTTCCTTGAGTTTTTTGTTTTGTTTTTTTTTTCTCATTTGTTTGCTTGTTGTTTGCTTTTGTTTCTAGGAGGCACTGGGGATCGAACCCAGGACCTCCCATGTGGGAAGCAGGCACTCAATCACTTAAGCCACATCCGCTCCGTCTTGTAATTTTGAAATTATTTCAAAATAAAAATTTAAAAAGAAAAGAATGAAGGTCTGATACATGCTTACAACATGGATGAACCTTGAAAATATTATTTTGAGTGAAATAAGTCAGACAAGAAAGAACAAATTGTATGAATTCACTTATAAGAAATATCTAGAATTCCGAGAGATAGAAAATATACTTCCCAGCTCATTCTATGAAGCCAGCATTACCCTGATACCAAAACCTAAGTCATTACAAGAAAAGAAACCTACAGACCCATATCCTTCATGAACACAAATACAAAAATCCTTAACAGAAATATTAGTAAATTGAATCCATCAATATTTAAAAAGGATAATATATCATGATCAAGTGGAATTTGTCCCAGCAATGCAAAGTCAATTCAACATTCACAAATTAGTATAAATCACTGTATCAACAGACTGAAAAAACAAAAACCACATGATCATCTCAACAGATTGTAGAAAAGCATGGGACAAAATTCAAAACCCTTTCATGATTAAAAAAAAAAAAAAAGTTCAGAAAACTGGAATAGATGGGAACTTCCTCAATCTGATAAAGGGCATCTACAAAAAACCTACTATTCTCAATGGTAAATAATTTCATGGTGACATCAGAAGAAATTTAGTGGCTTAGAGGACGGTATTCCCAAAAGACTGTTCTAAGAAACATTAAGCCTGAAAATTGTATTTAGAAAAAGTTAAGGTCAAGTAAGTTTTAGAAATGTAGCAAATCCCCTCTTGGAGCTTGTATTAGTCAGCCAAAGGGGAGCTAATGCAAATACCAGAAATGGGTTGGTCTTTATAAAGGGTATTTATTTGGGGTAGAAGTCCACAGTTACCAGGCCATGAAGCATAAGTTTCTTCTCTCACCAAAGTCCATTGCCACGTGTTGGAGCAAGACAGCTGCCGACGTTTGCCAGGGTTCAGGCTTCTTGGGTTCCTCTCTTCCCGGGGCTGCGTTTCTCTCCAGGCTTAGCTCCTGTTTCCTCCACAAGGTCAGATGTAGACTATCAGGCGAACAGCTCGCTTCTCTTCTCCTGGGGTCTTCTCTCCAACATCAAAACTGCTTCTCAAAAAAACTGCTCCCTCTGTCCTTTGCCTTGCCTTTTATATTTTATTTCCCCACCCACCAAGGGGTGGGGCTTAACGCCCTACTGAGGTGGCCCAGTCAACGCCCTAATCATAACTTAATCATGCCCAGATTAACAGATCAGTTTACATGCATGATCCAATTATATTTTTGGAATTCATAATTACATCAAATTGCCAAACGACTACAGAGCTTCTAGAAGTTATTATTCTGTAAGTCCTACAGCAAATAAGTCTGTTTAACTTTGATTACAACCAAAGTTCCTGGAAGAATTTCACCACAGAACACATTTTAGGAAGCACTGGTCTGCACCATCACCAAACTAATGATATCCTAATGATATCATTATCCTAATAATTTTGGTCTTGACAGGCCTATTCCTACCGTTGAGACAAGGAGTACAGAACATTTGTTAGCTCTTCACTTCATTCGACAATTTATTGAGTACCTAGTCTATGCTTACTCTGAATGCTGGGAATAGAGCAGTGAACAAAACAAACATTCCTGCCCCCATGGAGCTCATGTCCCAGTTCAGCTAGAGACAAATTTGTAATTTTAACTAAAATTCCCAACTGCCTATTTCTTAATTATTTTTTAACCTGTAGTTTCCTTCAGATCCTTATACATAAAGTTTTCTACCTGAGGAAAGGCAGACTTGTCTCCAAGCCCCAAGTCTTTCCCTTTGGCCCTTGAGGAGTCCTCCCCCTGCCTTGTCCCGAAGGAAATATTCATTACAAATGGCTAGTGTATTTATACAGTGTTCATACTGTGGCAATCAGAAGCATTTTATAGTTCTTCACTTTTCCTGCAACAAAGCCAAGGCTTTATACTTGAATGAGCCATTTTCCTGGACAAATCTCTAAAGCCAAATCCCTTAGGACCATCACACAGGGACTGGAAATAACAACTTGAGGAAAGAACCTCTTCAAGAATAATAATTTAATATAAGTTAAAGAGGAAGCTAGACTAAATTTCCACACAGTCAATACAAGTTGTTCTGGTCATTGGATGATTCATTCTAATTCTGAAGACTTCATCGCTCTACCTGACTAAGACAGAAGAGCCTTGGACAGTTTAGGAAATGAAAATCAGCTCTCCCACTAACCTATGCATTTTATGCCATCCTACAAGATAAAAAATAAATCTAGTAAAAGACTTGCACTAACAACTCAGAGTTGTGAGGGGCTTTGAAGTCATTCAAACCTACTACTCCACACTAGAATTCTTTCTTGACTCAGTCAACCAGCTGGACCCCTGGTCAAGTGTAATGACCTTGTAATGTTGCCCTGGAGGGCAATTCTTGTTGTTAGGTTTTTATTTTATTCAACTTAATTTTTTTTTTCTTTTTTTACATTTGCCCCTAAAATACCTTAGAAGCACCATCATATCTTCTCTTTTCCAGGTTAAGCATCCCTATTTCCTGCAACCATTCTTCATGCAACACTGTTTCTGAAGCCTTCACAAGGCTCATGCTCACTTCTAACTACATTCCAGTTAGAACAGGAATAATGTTTGGCTTAATGTTAATGTGGCTGAATCCAGTAAATGCTGTCCTAGCTTATCTAATATTGTTACATACAGATAACAAGAAAGAATGGTTATTTCAGGATAGTCCAATAGGTAAGGAAAAGCTATGTTTAAATATGATTCTGGAAGAAAAATGGGAACTACACATGAAAATGTTACAGAAAAAAAGTGGAGGAAAGATGGTTGATATTACTGATATACAGAGTCAAGCAAACATTTTACTCCCTAATCTAATACATGTGAAAATACAAAACTCAAAGAATCTTATCAGTACAATCCAATATGAGTGTCTAGTCATAGATTTCTGAGTCAATGTTGCTGAAAAGTGTTCTTGGTCTGTTTCAAAATGGAAAGCTACACCTATATTTTCCCACCTAAAGTATATCAGAATGTGTCAAACTTTGACATTCTGATGTCACAAACCAAAAAATGAAGGTTATAGAAAGTAGACACTGCCACATCACAAAAGATTTTAAAAAATTCACACATTAGGGACTTAATTGAGGTCACAAGGGAACCAAGAAAAATAGAGGCTAAGCTAAAACAGCGAAGAAATTTTCTTGATTTAATAATCCTCTGAATGGTAGCCAACTTTCCCTCTAGAATCATGAAAAACAGACTAGTCAAAGCATATGGTAGCAACCAAGTTGAACCCATCCACCAAAAAATGAATGAAATAGTAAATTTCTCTTTCTTGTATTTAGCTATTCCCACTACATTTTCTTTTTGCTCTCATTTCCCTCTTCCTTTAATTTCTTCTTTGTAAACCAAACATATATTTTAAGCTTTCAAATCCAAAAGCTATAACCATTATTTTTTTTAAATAGGGGGAAAAATTCTGGTTATTAACATTACCAAATATACCAAAGATTATCAACTGTTGAATAATTAAAATGTAAAAAAGATAACTTTAATAAACATAATTAAAATTTCTTTGATGATTAAAACAGTACTTCATAACTTTAGTCTGAAGAATACCATTACCACTTAGTATTTGCACTATCTTCCACATTTTTCAAAGCCCCTTATAGACAACTTGCTCGTGGAATCACTGTTCACTTTTCAGAGTTCATGTATAAGGGAGATTACAGTGAGAAGCCTACATTTGCTGCAGTGAGAATTGTTAGGAATGGAACCAGACATTATAAGAATAAACCAAAAGTAGAAATCCATAATAAAACTGAAATTCTAATTTTAATCCAACTTGTTAAAATGGCATAACTGGAATTAGTTGATCATTTTGAACAAAACTATAGAGTGCTATATAAAACTATAGGGAAAAGTCTTCCCTACAGCTTTGTGCTGCCTTGCTTCAATAAATATTTAACTTATGATTGATAAGGCTTATCCAACATTTTAGCAACCTGGAAGGCATTAAAATGCATTTCTGCCATAATTGTAGAGAGAAATGGTAGTACGAAGAGATAAGTAGGCTGAGAAGAACTGAGCTGCTAACTATAATTGGTTAGGGGTATTGCTATAAAAGTCTGGAGCAATGTGCACCTGATGCAGAGAGGATATTCATTCATTTATAGCAACTACTATATAAACGATAACATGCTAGGCCCGGAATTGACTAGGAGTATTACTGCTAGCAAATATCGCTCCAAAACAGCAAATACAATAAATCACAGATTTATTTAATTAAAAATTTGCTTATTAGTAAAATTTTAGAGAAAGTCATTAAATGAATTTATGAACATGGATTCATCAGATGTTTCCTTAAGAATGCCACCCATCACAACATTTGGCCCATCTGACTCCTTAGAAGTCATCTATATGGCATGTCCCATGGCAGCCGGATGGAAAGCCCAGTCTTACTGCCATGCCTGCTACTGAAATACTTCCAAGTTAAGACTGTAGAAGAGGGAGTACTTCAGCCCCATTTACTGTACAATTCTGACTTGGAGACGGGAACAGGGGAGGAAGGGGTTGACACATTTTGAGGCTCTCAAAATGATGCATGAATCCTGCAAAGTGTAAGCTTTTTAAATCTTCTATGAGTAGCAGAGAGCACAAAGCCTATATGGAAAAAAAAGAGAATAACTTTAAGGACTTTACCAATTTACTGTATTTCAAAGGTCCTGTGAATCCCATGGCTTCTATTATCTTCGTGAGGGTACCAACCTTCTCCTCAAGAGGCTGTGAGGAATCCTTAGAAGTAGGAAGCTATTTAACCAAAGAGAAGAGGACCAAAATTAGTTGCATAAAAACTTTTTTAAAAGGATGCTTTTATCCCTCATTAGAACTGAGGACATTTTATTGCTTAATTTTTTTTTTCACCTAGAATTTCAAATTTTCATTTTCTTAGGGAACACACACCTAGAACTCTATTTAATAGATGTCCTCCAAATTTCAGAGCAAGATATATCTACCTCATTGACCATATGCATATGAACCTATGGCCAGGAAAAATAAAGATTTAAGGTACAGAATAAAAACTCTAAGGAAAGGAGTTACTCCTAAAAAGAAATCTTGACCCCCATCTCCCAAAGAACAATTCTGAGAAGAGGAATGTCCTATGTTTATTAACATAACAAGAAAGGGAAAGAAAAATACTGTCTGAAAGCAGTCAGAAGTAATTCAAAACCAAAATTAACCAAAATAAGCCCTGAACAAATTTTTTAAATTCATGTATTCTTTAGTATAAAATCTTTACTATTGATTATAGAAGATACAAGTTTTACAGTTTGTAAATTAACATGAAGGAAAACCTGTTCTAATACTAAGCCTCTCTACAGGCTATCTAACAGACAAGAAATTCCCAAAAGTTAAATATTACTTTACTTTTAACATGTAATTCAAAAAGGCCTTTTCCTCCAAAGAGTTTTCCAAAAAAAGTACAATGGAAGACACACAGGTTATGGAATTAGAAGTTTTAGGTTAAAAATATCCAAATTGTCAGTCACTTACCATCCTTGTGTCCTTGGCCATGTCATTTCACTTCCCTGAGCCTCACCTTCTGAATTTGCAAAACAGGTGTAATAACTCCCAGATGACAATTTTGCTGAGATTCAAATAAGAACATTTGCGTGAAAGCACTCTATAAACATAAAAAGCACTAATAATTCTCACCTTATTTGTGGTGTGATACTTCCTACTCAGCTGTATGTCTATTCCAGGAATCTGTTCTGATCTACCACATGCTACAGCCTGGCTCATCTGGGGCCACTGTGGAGTCAAAAAACAGATGTTAGCGATACTGAACATTCACTTACCGGGTTAATCTGAGCAGAGCTGCTTTAAAATAAAGACTACAGGATCTTTCCAATCTTGCTTAGCCCAGTTCCTGGTGATCTGATCACCAAGAGGATCCAAGTTCAGCAACCAGAATGGTGTCTAGTACATAGTAAGTATGCAATAAATATCTATTGAATATTCACTAAATAAAAGGACTTAGCCTTGGAAACCTGGAACTTAATCTGTTGTTAAATCTAGGAACCAGAATTGTGACCGATACCCATTTAAATACTGGCAGCAGTGCAGTGGCAGTTTCAATTAGCTATGCTTAGGGCTGAGTTCTCTTCTATTAGGTAGTCATCTACTACCAGGGACACATATCTATAAACACACACATTTACTCTTATACTACCCACTCTTGCCCCTGCCCTCAAAATTTATTCCTTCAATCCTTAAACACATCAGTTTTTCCTTTGTTTACATTGAAAAGGTATCAATCAATAAATTTTTCTTTAAAAAAAATACCCAAAATACACAGATGTCATTTTTTTCAAAGAGGCCATCTCTGATTACCTTACCTAAAATAGGTTCCTACCATCCCATTATTCTCTATCATAACAGTAGCCTGTTTGTATCCAACACAGTACTCATTATAATATATAATTATACATTTATGTACTTGTTTATTTTCTATCACCACTACCAAAAAAATTTATAAGGGCAGGAACTAGGTGTATTACCAGAATCAAGTACACTACATTGCACATAGAAAACACTTGAATATTTTTTGAATGAACAAACCTTACCACCTGTACAATTTTTATTTCTGACTTCCTTCCTGTCCTTGTCCACACACATCATGCATACGTGCTTCATTCATCCAACCTCTATTAAATACCCACTATATGCCAGCCACTGTGCCAGGTTTTGGGATACAAACAGAATCCCTATTCTCAAGGAGCTCATAATCTTGTGGAGAAGAGAAAGAAACTCACAACACAGGAAACAGAACCAAATATCATATTTTAAAATGCTTAAAGGTCACCCAACACACACACACACACACACCCAACAATATGTAGTGTTAGCAAAGATGAGCAACTAGAACTCTCATATTCTGCTGGTATGAGTATAAAATGGTACAATCACTTTGGAAAACTATTTGGCACTATCTACTGAAGTTGAATGTATGCAATTCTATTTCTAAGTATATACTCTAATATAAATGTGTACATATGTTCACTCAAAAACATATACCACCATGTTCATAGCAGCACTATTCATAAAAGCCCCAAACTGGAAACAATCCAAATATCCATCAACAGAAGAATGGATGATGAATTGAGATATATTTATATAATGAAATACTACACAACAATGAGAATGAATAAATGTTTATACACAGAGTAACATGGATGAATTTCAAAGACAAAATTGAATGAAAGCAGATAAATACAAAAGAGTTTAAAGGCCAAACAAAGATAATCTATGGTGTTCAAAGTGAAAACTGTGGTTAACTTGGCTGGAGCTAGTAACAAGAAGGGGATTAAGGAGGCTTCTGGGGAAGCGGGTGTGGCTCAATCGATAGAGCTCCCGTTTACCATATGAGAGGCCCCGGGTTTGCTTCCCGGGGCCTCCTTGTGAGGGCAGGC
>JAQZBX010100124.1:0-11394 GCA_029593785.1 Cabassous unicinctus
GACCTGATTTGGATTTCACTATTTCGCCAGTTTTTACATCATGGTTTTTTGTTTTGTTTGCTGTTTAGTTCTATGAAATCTTGTCACAGATATAGATTTTTATAACTTCATCACACAATCAATATGCAGATTGCTACAGCATCACAAAGAAACTCCCCCATGGTACCCCTTTATAGTCACATGCACCCCCACCCTAACCCCTGGCCACCACTACTCTATTCTCCATCTCTATAATGTTATCGTTTGAAGAACTTTGTAAAAATGGATCATACAGTATGTAACCTTTTCTTAGTCTATAACTATTTCAGTATCTTTAATAAAAATATAACCACAGTACCAATATTACACAAAAAGTAAAAAATTAACAAGCATTTCTTTTGTAATCAATTTTATTGGTCAATATTCATAAAACATACAATCCATCCAAAGTATACAATCAATGGTATTTGGTATAATCACAGAGCTGTGCATTCATTGCTGCAATCAATATTTGATGTACTGTAATCAATCATTACTCCAATGATAATAATAAACAAAACAAACAAACAAAACTCTACCCCTTAATAATCTCTATCTTTCCACTGCCATACATCACTACTATTCTGTTTCCATCTTTCTAATTTATTTGTATTTATGTTTTATATAGATGGAGTCAAATTGTATGTAGTACCCTTTATCTAGTTTCTTTCACTTAGTATATTTCCTTTTTTTGATACTTAATGGAACATTATTAATATATTACTATACATTACTGTCCATATTTGCTGTGGTTGTATTTTTACCTGATTTAATATCTTATAACATTAACATATATTTGTTCCATTTTAAAGAAAAATAGTATTATATATGCAATATTACCCATACTCATATTTCACATGAGGTTTCCCTATGCTGTGCAGTCCCATGTTATACTTTTTAGCTTTCCTTCTAGTAATATACAGGACCTTAGACTTTCCCTTCAACCGCTATGATACCCATATACAGTATGTAACTTTTAATGGTGACTGTTTTTCCACCCAGCATAATGCCCTTGAGATCCAACCAGTTGTTGCCTGTATTAATAATATTTCATTCCTGTTTACTGCTGAGTTCTATCTTTGATTTTTGTTTTGTTTTGTTTTTTGGGTTTTTCTTGGCCAGCTTAAGGCCAAAGTAAAAAGACCAGGAAAGTAACTGAGTAGATTTAGGAACAGGGAACAAATGAGATGAGGCTGGTGGAAGGAAAGAGGCAGCAGGACAGTCAGGGGTAGAAAACAGGACCTGAACCAGGATCAAGAGCCAGAGGTCTGAGGCTGAGCTACCAAGCTCAAACCAGGAAAATGAGAGCTGCATCAGGGATATCCAAGAATCAAACTCACGGTCTAAAACTGGGTGGTGTGGCCAGAAAGAAAGATTAGCAAGGTGAAGGTGGGTGATGAGTGCCTAATTTTCCTCCAGCTGTCCTTCGCTAACCTCGGGTCTGGAGCCTGCTGTTCTCCCTGAGCTTCCAGATATTGTTTCTGTCTTGTGTTGATATCGTGCTCAGAATAGAAATGAAGGAAAGGAGAAGAGATGGACATCTCATGGATCAGATTTTTAGGCATTTTTTCAAAGTAAAGGAAATTCCTGTCAGCTGAACTAGCACATAATGACACAGCAGCATTCCACATTCCTGCAGTGTGGGATCTGAGGTGACTTGGCTCAAATTCCAAAGCCTTTTAACGGTGAGGAAGGGAACAGAAGAAGTACAAACTGGGCTTCTTAATTCCAAGTTTATAATTAGAATCACCAAACCTCCATTTGAGCAGAATCATTGCTTAGTCCAGATTCGATTGTAAAGTGATAGAAGGAATGGGACTTGCCACAAATTAGAATAAAAGGCACCTTTGTGGAAGTTATAATTTTCTGTTATGGAAAATACATCTTGAAGATATTTATGAGCTAGGGTCAAACCAATAGACAGCTGACACCTATTAAACCGTGCTGTAGAAAATGTTTTGAGTTCTTTTCCCCTCACCTTCCACTGGGGACTGGAGCACTGTGTGGCCCACCAGTTGTGCTGCCCAGTGATTTGGATTTCATTGTGTGTTGCCTAACAGCGCATCCCTTGGTTAGGCATCCACAAACCTCATAGTGTTCAACACCACAGGCCCAAGCTTTCAACAGAGCTTGAATAGAATGCAGAGTTCAAGGTAAATCTGCCCGTGTCAAAGGTCTCTCACCTAAGAGGAGTTGCTTGGGAGTGGGGTTCTACGGCATCGGAAGTCTTTTCTCTACTTTTTCTCTACTTG
The DNA here is from genome assembly GCA_029593785.1 of Cabassous unicinctus. NCBI lineage: Eukaryota > Metazoa > Chordata > Mammalia > Cingulata > Chlamyphoridae > Cabassous > Cabassous unicinctus. The sequence goes on from JAQZBX010100124.1 coordinate 2,271, forward strand.
ACAGAAATAGAGCATAATAGAATAGAGCATAAAACCATGTCAATTGTATTTGAATATAGGTACATCATGGTTGTGCCCCACCCTTCACCAACCCTGACATACAGGGACCCTCTTCTTCAGAGCCGAAGACTTTTCCACATTTGATAGTGCTACTGAAAAGGAGAACAGGCTGGGCTGCCAAGAAAACACAAAACAAAAAAAGATAATGCTGGACTAGCAGGTACTTGATTTTAGAATATAAACCTACACCCTCAGACATGGAAAATTCACCCTACTGAATTTTAATCCTGGTGCTGTCACCAAACTAATTCCGTGACCATAGCAAATTTTAGCTTCATTGTTCTTGTCTGTAAAATGTAGTTTGACTCCATTTCTCATGATTAGAACTTCTGGCTGTAATATCCTCTGAGTCTTTGTGTCTTGTCACCTTGAATGTGACTGATTGGTATGGTGGTATAGGGGATGGGGCCGGGGGGTGGGGGGAAAGCCCCAGGTTGCTGTGACTCATCCAAAGTTGAAAACGTACATCCATATTATTTTTCTGTGAGATCAAGGGAAGCAACATTAGCTTGCCTTTACAAATGGTAAAAACTAGGATAATGAAAATGGCAAATAATTATATAAGATTTACTGTGTGCCAAATAGTGTTCTAAGCACTATGTGTGATTTAACTCCTTAATCTTCATAAAAACCCTCTGAGGAAGGAGCTATTATTATCCCTATTTTACAAGTGATGGAATTGATGCCCAGAGAGGTTAAGTAGTTTGTTGAAGGTCACAAAGCTAATAAGCATCAGAGCCTGGATTTGAAACCATGTGGGTTGGTTCCAATAAGTGGCTGGTGGTGAAGAGTCTTCAGACCTAGGAATCTGAATCAGAATCTTCATCAACTGAGTTCTACATAGGCATGTGTAGTTTTTTTAAGAGTCCCAACCTAGAGGAAACACTTCACACCACTTAGAGGTCCCAGAGTGATAAGAAAAGGCAGATCCTGGTCAGTGTTCAGGACAAAGAAATCTGCTTTCACTACTGAGGCAGAATTTATGGTATTAAGACCCCATTCCAGTCTGTAGCCTCTAACTGCTTTCTCCTTACAATGAGAGGTATTTCTTTGCAAGTTCTGGTTAGGATACATTGGTGAAAGGGTCTCTGAGTTTCCTGTATAAAAGCAAAGTGCCTCTTGACTCTGTAGATAAACTCTTGGTGTCTTTTTTTTTTTGGTGGGGTGGGGGTAAATTTTTTAAAAGTTTTATTCTAGTAACATGTATATGTCTTAAAATTTCCCCTTTTAACCACATTCTCATATATAACTCAGTGCTGTTAATTACATTCACAGCGTTGTGCTACCATCACCACCACCTGATGGCTTTTAGGTAAAACAAAATCCATGAGCCCAGAATTACCTACTCCCAGCCCTGACTGGGTTGGGCTTGACCGTCCTTTGCTGGGGGCCCCAGCCAGCGTGGCCTGTGCTGGCTCTCTCCCACCTCCAGAACCTGTGACTCCGTTGTGGCCCTCCCCTCTTTAGCCGACACCCCCTTGCTTGCCCAGCGACAGCAGTCCCTCCCGCCCACTGGAACTGCTCACCCTGGACTCCATCCTCCCCTTGGATCCAGATCCGACAGTAATGTCTAGAGCCCCTTAACTACCTTGGCCAAATACAAAAGCGGGTTCAGGAAAGTATAAGCAGATTTATACAATTTTAGAGACGTCCTTGTGTGCTAGATTTAGAAAGGGCAATTAAGCGGCAAAGGGTTCACAGAATTCCTTCTCTCCTTTTGGAAATGGTGTCATCAAGTGGACCCAACGGCCCTCGGTACCCATCCAGAGGCCGCCTAGGGAGGCCGCTGGTTTGTGCTACACTGCGTTTCTTGGGCTCTGCGGCTCTCTCACCCCTCATTTCTCTTTCACAATGCCTGAGGTGAATATATCTTCCCTCCCTCGTCAGCGCTCACCTCTCTCTCCTAAATTGCATTCTGATATGTGTGCATTGTGAAGTTCAGAGACACAAAGGTTCTCACCAGATTTCCTCATACAGTATAAAACAATCTCCCTTTTCTGAAAATATTTCAGCTCTAGTAGTTTTAGTAGTGCTGAAGTTAACTACTAAAGTTCAGGCCAATTTAACCCTGAAGTGAAAATCACCTGCCCTTCTCTTTTGTCGCTCTCTGAGTCTGCCCGCTAGGTACCATGGCTTAATTAATTCCTTTGGCATAACATTAATCTCTAAGAACTCATTTGGTGCTAATGTAGCTGTGGTGAGTAGCTACATGCCTCCTCCTATTTTTCATTATTAATTAATGAGCTGTTATTAAAAGTATTGCTGACTTAACTGGGCTCCCATTTCAGGCAGTTCTGCTTACTGGGCATGAAAGGAAAACAACAAAATGAAAGCATAAAATGCATTTTATTGCACAGAGTAGAATGAACAATTGCCCCATCAAAATCTTTAGAAGAGAGTTCTGAATGTGAATGAATTAATCCAGGAGCATGGGACAGCAAGCAGTTGGTGAGGTTCAGCTAGTGACTCCATTCACTCTCATTCTTATAGATTCCCGAAATCACTGTGGCAATTCAATGGCTGTCATGCCAGTTTACTGGTGTGACAGGATTGCTCAGATCTGTGTGACTAGTGCACTGTACCTGGCATCTAAACATGGAGTAATACCCAGAGGAAATGTCCTAGTTGTGAGGGGGAGAATGGTGAAACCTGAGGAATTAGGGGTATTATGAAGGCTGAAGTAGGTATATTTTATCTCAGGCTTGTCAGTTGGGATTTTGTATCTAAAGCTGAGAGAACTACTGGATTAAAGAAGATAGAATGAAACTATGTCCTTCAGTAGCACCAGGGGAATCCATCAAGTGCATCAAACCATTACCCAGATTAGCAAAGGTTTGGATAAATCCTACACCGACTGGAGGTTCATGATTGTAAGGCTCTTAACTGATGCCTTTACATGGAACAAATTAACGAAGCTACCAAACACTGCTGATGCTGCTTGGAAACCAGTCACAGTAGCAGTAGCACATGGCATTTGACTGCCTTGAGAAAAGCGATGTTAGATGAAAGATTTTTTGGCTGGCTGTGAAAACTGTGCTGGTGGAATAATGGTGTCAACTTGTGGGGAAATATTGTGGTTTATAGGAAAGAAGAGGTTTCCCAAAAGAAAGTCAGAGATGTCTTCTGGAAGACTGAGTGGCAGCTATTAGAAATCAAACTGCACAAGGATGCTGGCAAAATAACCTTTCCCAGAAAACTGTTGATATGAAAGTCGGCCATCACCTCCACTATGGAGAAATCTACCTCCTGTAGTGCCTGTTTAGGGGATGTGGGGTAATAATGAAAGAGCAAATAATACACTTGTTCCCATCAGAACTGCTATGTGTGGCTATGATAGAGAGAGAAGGAACAGAGAGACAGACAGACAGAGTAAGATCCTGAATTCTCTATGTGCCATAGTTTGCCTCCACCCCTCCCCTAGGGTGCCAAGCACTAGGTGTTAGCAGGTAAACTTTTTCCATAAAAGGCCTGATAGTAAACACTGGCTTCTTGGGCCACCTATGACCTCTATAACATAATCTTCTTTGTTGTTTTGTTTTGTTTTGTTTCTATAACCCTTTAAACATGAAACAAATCATTCTTAGCTCTCTGGCATAAACAGACCTTATTTTACTAACCCCTGCAGTAGGCTTATCACTCTTCCTTACCAGCTAAGACCTTGTCTTCAGATTTGACTGTGGTCCCCTACCTAGAATCCTCTTGTCCATCTAGGACACCACCAAGGTTAGAGGCAGACTTAAACTACCTGCATCACACCTTCTTGGTCAGCAAATGCTGATTCTCTGGCTTCTGCTTTTGCTGTAATAAAGACCTTTGCCTCTGACCCAGAAGTCTCATTCTTCTGCCAGCATCCGTGAAACGGTGGCAGACTAACATATTAGCTTGCAAGTAAGGTAAAAACTCAGACCCTTCGGAGTTTATATATATATATATAATAGACTTCATTTTTAAAGGCATTTTAGATTATAGAAAAGTTACATCAAAAGTATAGGGGATTTCCATATACCCCACCCTCTCCCCCTCTCACATTTTTCCCTATTAATAATGCCTTACATTAGTGTGGTACATTTATTACAATTGATGAACAAATAATGAAGCATTGCTACTAACCAGGGTCTCTGGTGGACATTATGGTTTACATTTTACAACATACAATTTTATAGGTTTTGACAAAATGTATAATGGCCCATATCCATCACTGCATTATCATGCAGAACTATTCCAGTGCCCTAAAATGCCCTATTCCTATAAATCCACCTATTCTTCCCTCCCCCCAGAACCTCTGGTAACCACTATCTTCATATCAATGTTACAAGTTCTTCCATTACTATAATACTAATAAGTCTACTTTGGCCCATGGTTGCATTCCTCCCTTATGTTTGTTTATTCCTCAATCTTGAGGATTTGGGGATGGTGATGCCTGCTCTGCTACAGACTGAAAGGGGGCTTAGACCTTATGGGGCAGGTGGAAGGAACTGTTTTGCTTGCCTTTGTAGATACTCTTTGCTTTTTGGGATGGGGTTTGTCCAACATCATCATTTTGTTGGTTGTCCTGAGCAAGTCCGATGAACTAGAGAGTCAGTGTTGGCTGCAAACTCTGCTGAGATTCAGGGCTCAACTGACACATAAACAGACCAAAGATTTAAGTCTCTGGGGCATATATTTAACAGGTATAGTGCTAATCATATGGTCAAATAAAAGGGGCAGAAGAAGCATGTGTAGGGAAATTATAAGTGAGTCTAACTCTGATACATTGGGGAAATAGGTTATCATATATTCTAAGGTTAGGCCCATCAATGGAGTGCTGATTTCATGGGGTTGTGTGTCTTTTCTATAGTGTCTGGATGTCTCGGGTGCAACCTTGACTGAGGCTTTGTTTACTGTGGCATTTAGTGAGATCCACCTGAGACGCGCATAAATGTAACCTAAGGAAGGACCTTCCGACTCACTTTGAAATCTCTTAGCCGTTAAAACTCTTTTGTATTTACTGTTTCCTCTTTTAGTCTAGGTGTTTTTCCAAATGAATTGTTGGTTGGCACTTGGCAATAATCCCTCGGTGCCAGGGAGTCATATCCCATGCCAGCAGGAAGGTAGTGAATTTATTGGCTCAGTTTGGCTTAGAGAGAGGCCACATTTGAGTAACAAGGAGGTTTTCAGGAGGAAACACTTAGGCAATAGATATTATTAGGCTAAGTTTCAATTTTACAAGAATAAGGTTCATAAGTACAAGCATTAATATCAAGGGCTTGGCATATTGGTCTGTTTTCTTTTATTAGGCACTGCTGATATAATCTAGAGATTCTTGCCACTCTATTTGAGAACATAGCAGGACTCCCAAGGATGGAAACTTAGTATTTTGTTGGTTATTGTGTGCTTTTCCACCCACTGAGATAATACCCTATGACCACATGCACACACTCATATTCCATGGAGGCATGCCCCACGTGTACCCTTCCCGACATTTTCCCCCATCACCAACACCCTGCACCAGTGACCCTCCCCTACCGTAGTCGGCAAAAGAAGAGTCCCACAATTGTAGTCTCAGCCACAGTCCTCACCTTCCCCAAGTTCACGTGTTCCTTCCTCCAGCCCTCCTCCCAGCTCTGTGGATAGCACAACCCACCCACCCCCAACCCCACTCACACTCACACTCCAGCATCGTTGACCTCACTCACATCGCCCTTCAGAATTGACGGAGAGAGATAAGTAAGGGAGTTGGGGAGGAAGGGAGAGAGATGGATGATCCAAGAGCAAGCACTACATGGAAGATAGACGATCCAAATGAAAACATGTTGCCCCACCCCAAGTACACTGGCCTCGTTATGTCTCCAAGGTTCCCATTTTGGCCTTCAAGGGATCAGAGCTCTTCTTCCTTGCTGAGTGAAAAGGGGATGTGGGTGGTGTGTTAGGCTCCCCCTGGAGGCTAGAGTTTGCCAACAACAGGTAGGTACCTAAATCACCAGTTGTAATCTCATAGTGCTCTTTATTATAAAACAAAAGGAAACCTGACCATGACTGGATTTCTCTCAAATGGCCCAGGGATTAGGTATGGATATAATTCAATTGAAAAGGGAACTTACCCTTTAAATTATGAGGCTATAGTTTTGTGTTCCTTTTAATTAAAAAGAAAACTTGACACTGAGTATAATATTGCATATTTAGGTATTAATGACAGTTATAGTTGTTGAAGTGCAGAAAGAAAATTGGATCTAACACAGGAGGTTTAAGTAGTGTGAAAATTCTTTGCACTTTCCAGATAATTTCCTGTTTGTAGCTTGATTTGCTGATGGGATACCCTTTACATTAATCCTGAATGCACTGAACCTTAGATCAATTGTTATCTGCAACTGTATTTTAAATTGCTAAGCAATAAAAACATAGGATCTAGAAAGTCATAAAATTCATTATTTACAAAATCTGAAATTGGAAATTTTAAAGTGCTACTAGCCATACACCCGGGAATTTAGTGAGTCACATTCTTGCTGGGAAAGTCAGTTTGTGGACCACTGAGAGAGAGTCAGGGTTGGACTCAGTCATAAAGGCAATAGTCTGTCAGATTTGCCCGACAGCACCACTGTACCTCTGTCAGCGCGCTCCAGGTGGACGGGTCAGGTTGCAGGTGGTGACAGCCTTCGCAGGTCTGAATGAGAAAATGGGCGGCACACAAAGCCTTGACGTGATACTGCCCTGCTTATCTGCACACACAGCTGTGAGGCTCCAGCCTGACACCAGGAGAAGTTTGTTATTTGTGACAACCTCGCCCTCCCTCCTCCAGCCCTGACCACAGGGAGTCAGAGCTTACCACATTTTATCTAATTTGTGTTATGAGCCCTAAATGTTTGAGGTTGAAGTGATTACTGATCTACCACATTCCCGAATCTCGAGGTGGGAAAAACGGTGGTCTGAAGGCTCTCAGTTTGTGGAAGGGTGGTTGTGCGAATAGAGAGCCACGGCAGCGCATCTGCTGCCGCCCAGTGTTCTAGGAAGAGCTTGGTTCTGTTCTTCCTGCTCCAAGCTTTATTAATCGGCCACATTGCAGTTGGCATGCTCCAGAGCCCAGGGAATTTATGTCCTTATGCTCTTCCCTCTAGGAGCTAATTCATGGATTATTTTTGGTGGTTGTTGGTAAGAAAATGTTCTCTACGTGTTTCTTCTCCTCATGGTCATGAAAAAGCCTCCTTCTTAAACCAAATCACCCACCACCAGGTCCCAATAAGCACCTTCTGTCTCAAGCCTGATCCCCATTTACTTAGTGCCTACATCTTCTCTACTTTTAAAAACATTCATTAAAACAAAACAAAAGCCCAAAAAGCCTTTCCTGGCATTGCCTGAAGAGAACCTGACAGAAGCCAGAGGGAGAGCCTTCTAGCTTCATTTCTAGCCTCCTACTCACTGTTTAGTTTATGGCTGTGATAAAGGGGAAGAAGTGGAGTACCTTCATGGATTTGCTTGTAATGTTCTTCTTTTGAAATTATTTGCGATACTAAACTAAATATTAACAATTAAACCATTTTCATCTAACTTAAAACTGAAAATGGAGAAATGTATGTGACTCTTAATACTGTATTCCCTACAATCTGGGTATCCCCATTGATGAAATGTTTTTAGAAGTGTTTTGGGCAATATGCTGTCCTAGTTTTGTGTTATTATGTAACAAACTACCTGAAAACTAAATCTCATATTTTCGTAGGTTAGGAATTTGGACAGAACCTGCCTGGGTGAGTCTCTTGTTCTACACGGTGTCAACAGAGGTCACTCGGTGTTTAACTCGCGGATGGACTCCCCCAGAGAGTCTAGGATGACTTCACTTATGTGTCTGGCACATTGGCAGAGATGGCTGAAAGGCTGGACTCAGGACTGCTGATGAGAGCACCTACCTGTGGCCTCTCCAGCAGGGCAGCCTCAGGGCCTCAGGGTAGTCAGACTTCTTCAATGGTGGCTCAGGGATCCAAGGGGAAGTGTACTAGAGACAAGGTGGATGCTGCCTGGTCTTTTTATGACCTAGCCTTGGAAGTCACATAACATCTCTTCTGTCATACTCTATTAGTCAGAGTGGTTTCCCAGATTTGAGGAGGAAGCAAGGTAGACTCCACCTCTCAATGGGAGAAGTGTCAAAGAATTTGCAGCCATGTTGTAGAATCATCATATAGGCATACAGGAGATGTTTCCATTCTGTTAGATTTTAGAACTTTATTTTATGAGCCATGGTTTAGTCAAATTCTGTTCTTGCATTAGTCCTTTTTCAGAGTGCAGTATTTCCAAAATATTGGTGCCACCATTTGGATTTCTATACCAAAGACTGACTCCCAGCCTTTGGATTTTAAAATCTAAATTTTAAAAAAATGAATTTAATTGGAGGATTGACATAAGGAAGTCAGCTTATTTTACTAAGGAAGGACATTATATTCACTACCATTTCATAAAATAAAGGGCATGTTTACATCAAAATAATAGGAAGGATATATCCTTAGAAAAAAGGATCCTCCTTTAAATTGAATATATTTATCTTTATGAAAAAGTCATGTCATTTTCCTTGTTTTTCTACTTTCACTGTAAGCTGATGGAAACTTTCTCAAGGACCATGTTCTGTAGATGTGCATTTGGGAATCACTCTTCTAGATAAAAGGTCTCAAGAATGCCATTGATCTTATTTTCTTGGGACACTCAAGATTCCATGATCAGAATTTCAGATTTACATTAGTTCCATCAATTGCGGCTGTATGTGAGAGAATTAGGATTTGAGTTAAACCTTCTATCTTAAATTCAAATTAAATTAGCCAGGTTTTACTTATTATTTAAAATGTGACTAGAACAGTATAGTCTCATGAGATTTCAGAAAAAGATGCCATAAGACAGTTCCTGCCAGGAGTCAAATTGCAAATTAGTTATAGAGAGAAGACTAATGCATACGAAAATTATAGAACATTGCAAGTCAGAATGTGGGTGAGAATGTGAAGAAGTAACCCGTGAAAACTAAAGTAATCTGGATATCTTCACAAAGAATGTGGAGGTGAAACTCAAGGTACAGGATTTGGATGAAGAACCAAAAAAAAAAAAAGCTACG
>JAQZBX010100126.1:0-11398 GCA_029593785.1 Cabassous unicinctus
TTGCTGTGTCCATTCGCTGCGTGTCTTCTCTGTGTCTGCCTATCTCCCCCTTGCTGTGAGGTCTTGCTGCATCAGCCCACCACGCCACGCAGGCCGGCCTGCCCTCACAAGGAGGCCCCAGGAAGCGAACCCGGGGCCTTCCATATGGTAAACGGGAGCTCTATCGGTTGAGCCACACCCGCTTCCCTGAGGGCTTTTTTTGATTCGACTACATCAATAAGGCATGACTCAGGTAAAGTCCCTACCCCCTTGGTGGGTCTGATATAAACAGACACCAACATGGAGACAGACACAAGAAGACACATGGGAGGAGAGAACTGTATCATTTCTGATCAGCCATCATTTTTACTGTTGCTCTTTAGAAGGTAATGTATCTTTTTTTCTCTCTAGCTATTTTAAAGATTTGATCTTTATCTGTGTTTGTTTGTTTGTTTTTTTAACTATGGACTATGGTGCGCCTAGGTATGGTTTTCTTTTCTATTTTTCTGCTTGGGATTTGCCAAGTTTCTTTAAATATGTGGGCTGATCTCTTTCTTCAGCTTTGGGAAATTCTCAGCCATTATCTCTTCAAATATTGCTCCTTATCCATCCTGTCCTTCCTCTCCTTCTAGGATTATAATTACACATATGTTAGACCACTTGACTGTGTTCCACATGTTTCTTGATTCTTTCTACCTTTTCTCACCATTTTTTATTAACCTATCTTTGGTTCACCAATTCACTCTTGCTGTGACTAGTCAGCTCTTAAACCCATCCAATGAGTCCTTTATTTCATTGCTGTTCTAGACCATCCATTCAATTCATATTTATAGATTCCAATTCTCTGTTAAAATTCTACACCTTTTTATCCATTTTGTCTTATCTGTTCCTTTATTTTATTTAATATGTTTATAACAGTTATTTTAAGTCCTCCTGCAAATGTCAACATCTGGATCACCTATGGATCTGCTGGTATTGTCTGTAATTCTTCTTGATTCCAGCCACATTTTCCTGTTCTTCCCTTGGCTCATAATTGTGACTATGCCCTGGACTTTGTGTATAAAAGAATGTGAAGATTGAAGACTGAAGAAAGTGTTATTTTCCTCTAGAGAGTCTTCACCCTTCCTCTGTTAGGCAGATAGGGTGGAGTGAGGTGCTGAGCTAGGTCAGGGCTAGATGGCAGTTTTAGTTAAGATCAAGCCACCCCTGACTGTAAATGTCTTAAGGCTAGATCTGTATTTGCATATTTGTTGCAGGTACATACTCTAGCATGGCTTTGTTTCCTCAGCACTGCAAGACAGCAGGAGATTTCCCTCTGCCTTTCTGTCCTAACTCTGTGATGCCACCCTGGCACTTAGCAAAAGTCTCATGGAGAAAACTGTCTGCATTTAGGGCTCCTCTAGATGTCAGTCATTTATGCCAGTTCACATGGTTGTCATAAGTTCTGCTGGTTTCTCTTTCCTGTTAGAGTAGTTCTATCCACAGTAAGTCCAATCCTCAGTCTGTCCCAGACTTAGCAAATGCTCCCAGGGAAGCAAATGACTGGCGACTTCAGCTCACCTGAAAGGGCTCCTTTTGCTCTGGAATTCTAGTTGTCTAGTCCTCTTTCCTTTCATAGTTTTCTGATACCTTTTAAAAGAAGTCTTTTGTGATCTATCTGGGTTCCTTCCTATTTGATGCAGCAAGAGTAATGGTTTGCTGCTGCTTACTACCTGCCAGCTGGAAGCACAAGTTCCCCTTCAGACGTGTGAATATGCAAAGAAAATGAGCAGCCTCCCTTTCTAATCCCTTCTTCAATCAGCAAAGATGAACCCTTATTGTACAAATCCAGAAACTTTTTTTCCTCTTTTTCCTTTTTGGTCAGTAATAGATGTCTACTTATCCTTTTAAAATTAGCATGGTCTATTTAGATTCCTTTAGAGAGATACTGGGCTACATATCTCAAGGCAGCTTCCACTGCACTACCCTTGCTTACGCCGAGGTCCACAGTGCAGGCAGTAATGTTCTCCTTGAGCCTCCTGCTGGCCACATTAAGCGTTGTCCCTAAAGCCCGCCAGAGCTTCTGGGGCACAGAGAGACTCATACATAGGACAGCTTAGCCTGTTGGGGTACCACAGGGTACAAATGATTCCCCTTTCGGCTCCCCACAAGTACTACAAAGCTTTTTATTCTTATCTTTCTTTTATGCTAGTGTCTACTGCTCACCATTTAATGACACTTTCCCCCTCACTCTCTGACCTTCCCACTTCTTCTCTCTCTTCTTTCTTGTCTACACACTTACTCTCTCCTGTCACTTCCTGGCTTTGCTGAGAAATGGATGCTTTTTTATAGACAGAACTGGCCAAAAGAGGGTACCTTTCCTTCCATGTAGCAAGCCAGACAATCAGAATGAACCATGCAAAATGCTGAGGACCTTGGCTTCCCGCCCCCTGCCATGTCTTTCTGCTGCAGGTCACTGAACTGCTGCCTTTTCATTGCCAAAGTATAACATTAATTTACTTTCTTCTGCCTAACTCCATATCCAAAGCTATTTAAAAGCCAGAGGGTTTGGAAAAACTGAATCCCAGAGAGCCTCACCTTTGACTCTAATGAATAATAATAATGTATGCAAGTATTTGGGGTACAGTTTGGGAATCAAGGTTGTAGTAAGAGATAGGACTTTTCTATGTTGTTATCTGTGTCTCAGTTAGTATAACACTGGAGGTGGGGGGAGGAGAAGCCCTTCTTCTGGCATATTCTTAAGTGCATATCAAAGTTAAAGGTAATTTAGACAAAAGTCCAACATTAAGATAAGAAAAGAGGGGAACTAGAGTTAGTAAAACTGAAGTCACATGAAGAAAACCATTCTGTAATTTTATTAAAAAGTCTTGGGGAGTGGGGTGTAGCTCAGTGGTTGAGCACCTGCTTTACATGTACAAGGGCCCGTGTTCAATCCCTGGTAACTTCTAAAAAAAAACAAAACCAAAACAAAACAAACCTGATGGTTGGGAATACCACAAACCCTTAGGCATCCAGAGCCTGGTGGGCCTTTGGAGAGCCCTCCCTGGGTTAGCCCTGGGTGGCCTCATGTTGCACAAGAAGTGCCAAGAAACCATATGCATTGTGTGACAGTGACCCATCACCTTCTGAAGAAAACCGGAGCTGCAGTTATTTTCTCCTTTATGTTGAAGTTATTATTACTATCAATATTTTTATATGCTTAAGAAAGTTGAAAACAACAATATTTCCAATGCACTGGTCAGTCAGGAAAGTTAATTATGAGTCACTAATGGGCCTTCTCAGGGTTTTTCCAGATTGCAGCCCTCGAGATTCTTGCTGCCCCTCCATTACCTTGTGAGTCTGAACGTTCATTAGATACCTGGCGGGTGATGCATTCATTCACTACTGAGTGTCTGTGAGGCATCAGATAATGCACAGTCCAGTTTAACCTGACACATCCAGTGTTACGTATTGTCCCAGCGTAATTCTTAACAGCACCCCCTTTCACACTCCAAACATCCCAGTTTGGACATTCAATTGCACGGTCTGTCCTAGCTGCAGGCATAGTGCAAGCTCAGCAGACACCAAGAGAAAGCCCTCCTACCAGGAGTTTATAATCTTTCATGATAAAGTCAATCATCTTTAGTAGGCCTAAAATGGAGTCTCAGAAATGCATCAAAGAGAAAGAGTGGCCTGGCAAGTCAGGGACTACTTGGAGGAGGTGGTCTCTGGAGGTGAGTGGGGACAGGACAGGCAGGGGAGAAAGGCACTCTAAGCCAAGCGGGGCAGCACGAGCCACAGGGACACTCAGAGATACATAGGGTGCCTAGAGGTGGCTGGTGCCAATAATGTGGGGACAAGTGAAAGCAAAGTTGGGAGATAGGATCGGACCAGACCACAGAAGGCCCTGGACGACAGCCTGACTCGTGTGGGCTTTATCCTGTAGGCAGTGAGGAAACAGGAAGGTTTCTACCAGGTGAAACTTGAACAGTGTGCAGGAGACTGGCCCAGGGAAATAGGAATCAACATTCTTAGATGTACAATGCATCTTCATTCTGAATTCAAATAAAAAATCCCTTCCAGGTGATAAATCTGATCTGGAGACTTCACCTATCTTTATCACCTTGAAGTTTCAGTTGTATCCCAGCCTCTAAGGATTTTAAGAAAACAAAAAAAAGGGAGGGGGGGGAGGGTAGGACTTTAATCCAGGGGTCAGCAAATTTTTTCTGCAAAGGGCCGGGTAATAAATATTTTAGTAAATGAGTGGTCATGGTTGTGTTCCAATAAAATTTTATTTTAAAAAAAAAACAGACTGCAGGCCAAATTTGGCCTGTGGGCTGTAGTTTGCCAACCTCTGCTTTAATCCATGAGGATGAGTTCACAATAAAGGTCTTTTTGTATAAAGTGTGTTGTATTTGGGGGAGTATTATTTGTTTGGGGAATGATGCTACAGAAGGGGGGTCAGGAAGGAGTGAGTGAAGGGGGCTGTGTGGTCATGTCAGCGCTGAAGGGCCCGGGGAGCGGCCCACCTGAGAAGACTAGAAGCCCCACCGGCCAGCACTTACCTCGGCTTGCTCGGCTGCGCGTCCGGACCCCCAGCACAGGGGTGGCGTCCTCCGTGGCAGGGGATGAGGTTTTCAGCACAGCCTTCATGTTCTCGTGCTCAGCCGCGTCCTCAGCATAGCTCAGACCCTGTGGCTGGCTTGGCAGCGCCGGAGAACTGCCCGAGAACTTGCCGGACTGCAAAGCCAAAGGGGAGTTAGGATGTGAGGTGGTCTCCCTGCAAAAGCCAACTCAATCTTATAAAACTTTCCGTGCAGGGAAAATTCTCTGTCTTATCTCTCTGAGTGCATTCTGCAGACGGATCATGACAGTCACAGACGTGGCCAATTAATGAATGACAGCATTTGCTTATGTAGGAAGTGCTCTTAGAAAGGAAAGCCACTGGCCCCAGAAGGGCTGCTACCCCGCCCATCACTTTATGGGTCTTTCTGGGCTCCTTGCATGCTGTCTCAGTGGGTGACCGCTGGGGGGACTGACACCAACTCGGAGAAGAACTTAAGGATCGAATTTTTTTCTAACACCAAAGCCCTGATATGAATGAGCGAGTACAAGAGAACTGAAACATGCCTTGTTAATCAAATGTATTCAGTTGTTTTTGTCTGATTTAGTGCCACAGAGAAAAGTTTTCTTAAATATCACTTATGGTAATGGAATTCTAAAAGTGGGATTCAATCACAGAATTGTACAATGTTAAGAACTGGGAGGGATTTTTCCAGATCTAGTTGCACCTCACTTTACAGAGAAGGAAACTGAGGTCTTCCTTAAATGACTTGCCAAAGGTCCCCAGGGGAGTTGGTGTCAGGGTCCATATCAGTACATGGCACAGAAATTTATGCTGAAACTGAGTTCAGTAACACTCACTACATCGGATTATGCCAAATTTAGTAAACATTACAAACACACAATGCTGTTCTCTAATTCTAATTGAACAGAGTCAGGGCATATATGAGGTATAAAAGAGGTAGCTAGAACATTGAGCCTTATGTACACAATGCCAAAGACCTGGATGAAAAATAAAAAGTCAGTCAGATTAAAGTTTGCAAACAGCAGCTCCATAGATTCCTGGCTTCCTCTTTTCATTCCGTGGCTCAGCTGTGGGAGCAGGGCCCAGGGCATATCTGGGGCTTGTATCTCCGCCACTGTTCCCTCCTCATCTTCTGGGGCCCATCAGCTCCACCTTGGCCTCGGGTTCTTGCACCTGCACCCAGGTTCAGGTGAAGCAGCTCCTTCCCAGCACCACACACCTGCTGATCCCATGGGTGATGAGGGAGCTAGTCGGGCTCTTAGTTGCTATCCCATGTACTTTTAAAGGCTTTAGGGCTCTTTCTGTGGTTATTCCAGAATCCAGTTCTCCTATTTGAGTTGACAAAAGGCTCAGACAAGGGGCTGGAGGGAAAGGTCTTTGCCCACTTTTCCAGCAGTGGAGAGACTCACAAAACCTACCACTCTTGACAGGGCTGCTCGTCATCCTGGGCCTCAGCCCTTTAGTCCCTGGCACATCCAGCACAGGAAGAACCCTTGTGAGGTGGTTAGTGGTCACACGAAAACCAACAAGAAAACACCCATGCGTGATTTAAAGCACCGAGTGGTGCTGACACTCCATGCTGCTTTTGTTAGTCTAGACCCTACAGCACTCATGGAAGGTCAAATGTGGCATGAATAGTCATACCTCAACTTCGTCTTCTTCATCAGTCTACCCGAAAGGTCAGGACAGGGCAGAAAAGACAGAAGGGATTCTTAGAAGGTGCAGAAGTCAGCAAAGACGAGGTCATCTCAATGTCACATGAAATTCCAAATAAAGACACTGGCCACTGCAACTGGGCACACCCTCTTCACTTGGAAGCAGCCAGGCCCTGCCTGCACAGCCCTCCTGCCCTTGTCTGGCTCCTCCCTCTGCAAGATCCAGGGCTGGTCCTGACCAGAGTCAGGGGGCACTTAATGGGCTCCAGGCCAGCTCCCGGGGCCTCTCCTCCTGAACACTGCCCATGACTGCTAACCAGCCACTCCACCCTCTGCCCTGCCAAGGGGGAGTCCTGGGATTTACCAGCCTCAGTTCTCAGCACCCATCTGCAGTATGATGCCAGTGGAAAGGGCCATCCAAAAGAGCAGAATTGCCTTATCCATGTCACCACTTTATCTAGAACCCGTTTTGGCCACAAAGATGAGGCTACTTGGTCTCTCACTGATCCTTACCTGGGAGGATCTCTGGATTATGAGAAAGGAAGATCAGAAACAGAAAGAAGAGGAGGGAAAGGCAACTCAAGAGCTGCTATGGGGCTTGCTCTATGAACGTAGGTCTTCAGATTTTACCCGGACTTCTCTGTGTCTTAGAAAACAATCATTTTTCTAAAAGCATCTGCTTAATTGCTACCACTTCGATCCTTGTTCTCATCAGTATCTACCATTAAAAGTGACTTGCTACAGGCATTTTATTTTCTAAAATCTTTTCCAGCTCTATTGCTCAAGGGCCCCATGGTTCTAAATCTATTGCCTGGTTTTGTTGCCCATGGTTTAAGTTATGTATACGTGATTTTACTGCTGGATTGAGACACCCCTGGAATACAGCTTGGCTTTTATTGCACTCACATCTTCCTCAGAGGCCAGTGCAGTACTGGCAAACAGTGGGTGCTTAAGAACTGAGAGCTGGGAAACTTGAGGCTGTATACTCTGCCTTAAGTTACAATATCCTGATCGTCCAGCAGATGGCAATCTTTCTACATGAATGAGTCCTCTTTGGGCAGGAAAAAATGGACGATACTGAGAATGTTCCCTAAAGAAGCCTGTACTTTTGGGATTTTAATGATAATTTAAATATTTTTAAATAAAAATCTAGAAACATTTTCCTCTTTTTGTAACCAGAAAAGCCAAATGTTTTCAGAGAAGAACAGAATTAATAAATTAGCAGGATCTTTAAAAATCTCAAGAATTTGGAGACAAAATTGGATGTGCTTTCATAACTACAAGCATAAGCATATTGAGCTTGTTATTTTTCACCCTCCAATGTGTCTCATTTTCAGAAAAATAAGCAATCCCTTTTAAAAACTTATTAAAATAATTCTTTGAAATGAAGTGTGGGTCAGAATTTACCCAAGTGGATAAAATTTGCTTTCTGAATAGCTGGTCTCAAGGAGGCTAAAGATTCTATTGAATCCAGATCTCAGGAGAAGAGAAGGAAGACTCTCAGCTGGCTAGCACCGGCATTCAGAACTGCTGAGGGGAGACAGTGCTCCTTCTGTGGAAAAGCTCCTAAGCCCTCCCTTAGGGTCCAAAAGTTTCCAAGGAAACAAGTAAGGGATTTGGGTGGGGGTGGGTAGTGGGGGGATTATTTCCTCGTTCTCCTCAGAATGGTCTTAAAATGACAACATTTCTACGTTAATGAGTCTGGGTCTCTGTGTGACAATTAGACCCTTTAGGAATCTGGACTTTTAGAGAGGAGTTCCATGTACCCTCTGTTTGGCCTATAAGATGAACATACATTTGGGCACAGAAAGTAGCCTCCATGAGCTCTTCTTAATTGATTTTATTCTTCCTCAAAGAAATCCTCCTGGCTTGAGTTCACTTGAGGCTTGCAGACCCCAGGACGATGGTACTCACTAGGGCTTCATCTTCACTTGTTGCATTCTCTGTATCACTGAGAGCCCATGTGCTTCTCAAATATATGCACAGATTAAGTTCATGGGCATCAACCCAAACAATGAAAAGAAAATCCCATCGAAGAGTCCTTCAATAGATTCCAAATATGATCCATCAATGTCAAAACAGATGACTTTACTCTCCCTAAGCCTTTTTTTATAAGAATAAATGGTGAGTAAGGGACAATCTCCAGATAATTTCTCCCTTTTGCCTGGAAGGTACTAGTAATGGATGAGTTACGTGAGAGGCCAACTTGGTTTTCACATTTTGTATAGATGTCTCAGAAAGGGGATCCTGCACTGTGTCCTGGTCTCCCTCTGGCATCTTCATGCATCCCTCTCCCCTCTGCTTACTGAGCGTCTCCCACCCAAATGCTCACTGCACCCACTGCTGAGGGGCTCCGGGCTGAGGTGGGGCACATGGGGAAAGAGCCTGGGAGCAGAGGAGACATGCAAGTTTGCAGGGTCACCCCAAGGTGCTAGAGGGCAACTCCTGCTGGATTTACTGTCCTCTGGGGTCTCTTCCCACCCTATTCTGTGACTCAAGAGGCTACCAAGAGCCCATCAGATTGTGTCTTAGGAGCAATCACATCAATTATTTCTCATTGAGGTGCCCAAGATGGGTGGTCCATATGTCAGAAACTCATTGGTTATGTAGCATCATTATGATGATTAAAATCCTGAATTAATTCCCAAATAAGCACATTTGTCTTTCTATGATAAGCAGCATGATTCTTAATATTTTTTTCTTCTCTTCAAACTTCACCCACTATCACAGAGTTGAAAAGGGAATCAAGCATTTAATGCCAGATTCACCTAACACACCAGTACACCCTTACCAGCCACCCACACCTGCTGGACTCTTATATGTTCCAGGTCCTCATTTCTTAAAAAGCAGATTTTCACAGGAATGGAAGAGCAACTTAAGATCACGTCTTAAAATTTTTTTTTCACAATCCGAAAAATAAAAAGGCACAGCACCCAAGCTGTGCTGACGATTTATGATTGATCTTACTTTCAAATTAAATGACACAAAGAAACTCATTTCATGAAACTTACGTCGGTGATCATCTTCCCTCTGGTCTTATTCCTCTCTCTGTGGTTGGCCCGTTTCTGTTTCTGCTGCAAAACCCTCTCCCTGGTGGTGCGATACTCGAGTGCAAATTCACTAATAATCCTGCAGAACTTGTTTATGTTCACCTCCCGAATCGCATAAGGTGGATGACCCATAAAGAGCAAAAAGGAGTGGAATCTGCAATGAAAAAAAACACCAATGGCACCAACTTCACTTTTTAAGGAATAGAAAGAAATTGCCAAAAAACTTTCAGTAAGACAAAAACAATCAGCTGAACTCCTCATGGAAAGACATTGTTTATTTCTGGGGCTCTGAGGCTGAAAAATCTCCTCAAGTGAACATGAGAAGAGAAGTCAAGTTCAGTTCACTTTCTCACTGATGGAGGTTAAGTCTAGGTGGTACAATTTCAGGAGATTAAAATTAACTTTTTCTTTTTGCTATCTCTGTTTTAATATTTTTCTACAATGGATATGTAAAACTTCTGTTAAGTAAAATATTGCACAGTCTCCAGATTATATTAAAACAAATCAAAATAAGAATAAAGAAATATTGCTTAGAAAATCATTTGAAACCTGCTTCAATGAATACTTTGAGTAGACATCAACAGCTAATGAACACCATGTTAATTGATGGTTTATAAAACTATGCTTGTAAAATTTTTCTCAGAATGAGTAAATATTCTGAAACATTTTCTTGCAATATTAAATATAATCTTAATTTACTTAGTAAACAACAAATAATATGCACAAAAATTTATTCAGCTATTTAATTTATAAATTTTAAATTACTGGATCAGACTCCAATTTGCTTTAAAATTTTATAAAATAAATTAAATGAGCAAAGTACTTACTTCTTAGTTATCAGGAAATGAGAAAGAAGATACTGGGAGACAGGGAAATTTTTGTCTAGAACAACCAATATAAATGATACTACTATTTATAGACAAAAACTTTTGTTTCTGATCACTCTAAATTTGTAATAGTTCAAATATGGGCTTTTTTTTTTTTGGTCAAATGAAGGACAAAAAACATAAAATAAAGCATACAATTTGTATGTAAAGGGGGCTAGAGAAATTGTTTAAAACCAAAAATGCTAGCTACAACTGTAAAACTCTTAGAAGAAAACATGCATATAAATCTTTATGACCTTGGATTAGACAATGGTTTCTTAAATATGACAACCAAAGCAGAAGCAAAGACAAAAGCAGATAAATTGGACTTCATAAAAATTAAGAACTTTTGTGCTTCAAAGGACACTATCAAGAAAGTGAAAAGACAACCCACAGAATGGGAGAAAATATTTATGAATTATATATCTGATAAAGGACCAGTTTCCAGATATGCAAAGAACCCTTACAACTCAAACACTAAAAAGACAAATAACCCAATTAAAAAACAGACAAGGGACTTGAATAGACATTTTTCCAAGGAAGAGATACAAATGGCCAAAAACACATGAAAAGATGTTTAACATCATCAGTCATCAGGGAAATGCAGATCAAAAACACAATGAGCAGGGGAGAGGTCTGCCTTGGGGCTGAGAGGATGCTGGGGGAAAGAGGGCTCCTTTCCCATCTGCCTTTGGGAGTCTGAGAGGAGGCCCCTGTGTAGGACAGGGTATTTCCAGGCCAAAACAGAGCAATTCTGGAAGAGTCAAAAGGGCAGCCCACTAAGGTGAGAAAGTGAGCGGGCCGGGCTGGACTCACTGGCTCTGGCCGGATCCTGTGGTGTACCACAATCTGAAGGACCAGAGGGGCTGGGTGAAGACCCCAGGTCCTGATGGAGCTGAGGAGAAAAAAAAAAATCCCATCACAGCAGGAGGCCAGCCTGAACCACTCCTTCCCTGTCCACGTGAGAGGCTAACGAGGTTCCAGAGGGCACCACCATCTGAGAACCTGTTTCCCCTGCCCCACCCCAAGGTACAGAAATCACTGTCCTTTCCTAAAGCCAGCTAGGAGGGGGGTATCAGGAGGAGTCAACT
Source organism: Cabassous unicinctus (assembly GCA_029593785.1). NCBI lineage: Eukaryota > Metazoa > Chordata > Mammalia > Cingulata > Chlamyphoridae > Cabassous > Cabassous unicinctus. The sequence goes on from JAQZBX010100126.1 coordinate 11,209, forward strand.
TCTAAAGACCAAACATTTAGGAGACAAAATATTTGGCCATTGACATCATTGGCTAGGTTAGCAGACTGTTCCCTCGCCAGGCTGCGGGGCGTAAGAAGGTCGAGAGAATGGTGAAATAAAGAAAAGCCATTTGCTCTGCACATCTGGGTGTCATGAGAATTAATGTGGAGCTCTGCTACCTGTGGAGGTC
>JAQZBX010100127.1:0-11400 GCA_029593785.1 Cabassous unicinctus
TGATATATATCCCCCCAAATTGATGAAAGACATTCAAGTAATTTTGTAATAATGTTCATATTAGCATTATTTACAATAACAGGTAGAAACAAGCCAAATTTCTCTCACTTAATAAATGGATAACCAAAATGTGTAATATTCATACACTGGAATTTTATTCAGTCATAAAATGGAATGAAGTAATGGTATAAGCTATACCATGGAAAAGACTTGAAAACATGTTAAGTGTTTTCAAAACTTAGTCCAGATACAAAAGGTCATAGTTTTAAAAGATTCCATTTATATGCAATATCCCAAAGAGGCAAATCAACAGAGACAGAAAGCTGATTAATGGTTGACAGGGATTAAGGGGAGTGGGGAATATGGAATAACTCCTTTTGTGTGTATGAGGTTTCCTTTGGAGTTGATAAAATTTTCTGAAATTAGATTAATCATATGTTGCCTAACAGTTACCTTCTGAGGGCCTCCTTGTTGCTCTAAAGTGGCATCTCACTAAGCTAAACTCAGTATATAAACATACTACCTTTGCCCAACATGGAACATGATTCCTGGGGATAAGCCTCCCTGGCACCAAGGATTATTACCAAGCACAAACTAGCAATACAGCTGGAAATAGACCTTGGCCAAAGGGGGAAATGGGATATACAAATGAGTTTTTATGGCTAAGAGTTTACATTTATGCACATCTCAGCAGGACCTCACTGCCACAGTAAATAATGCCTAAAATAGTGGGACTCCTGAGGACTCTAGAGACATCCAGACACTGTAGACAGGGCAGAGACCTCAGGAATTTGACACCCTGACAGAGGGCCTTACTTTGGAATTTATGCTCCCCATTGTGACAGAGCTGGACTCATCTATGGTTTCCCTACACATGGCTACTCTGCCCCTTCTATTTGAAGCTACAGTTAGTCTTATACTTGAAAGGTGTATGTCCATGACAAATCTTTGGTCTGTCCTCATGGCAGTAGGGCCCTGAATCTCAGCAGAGTTGCAAAACCTACTCTCCAGTTCATTGGACTCACTAAGGACAATTAACAATGTGATGATGAAGGACAACACCCATCCTAAGGACAAGAGAGAGTCTGCAATTCCAAGCAAGACAGTTCCATCCACCTGTCCCAAGGGATCTAAGTCCCCTTTCAATTAGAAGCAGAGTGGGCATCACAATCCAAAATCCTCAAGATTGGGGAATGAACAATGGACTAAAATGGAGTTACTGTTATTCCACTATAAACTTATTGTTATTCTAGCAATGGAAGAACTTTTAACATTGATGTGGAGGCAGTGACCACTGGAGGTTCTGTGGGGAGGTAGGGGGAGAAATAGATAATATGGGGCATTTGGGGACATTGGAATTGTCCTGGGTGACATTGCAATGACAGATACAGGCAATTATATATTTTGTTATACCTTACAAAATTGTGCATGACAGAGTGTAAACTATGCTATACACTATAATCCAAGGTTACTGACAATGCCGCAATATGTGACCATAAATTGTAACAAATGTAGCACACTAATATAGGATGTTGTTAACATGGATAGTGTATTAGGGGGAGGGAATGAAGCATATGAGAATCCCCTATATTTTTATGTAACATTTATATAATCTAAAGTTTCTTTAAAAAATAAAAAAGTTATGGGGCTGGAAGCTGTACAATCTAAAAAAATGGCAAAATCTCACCAAAGACAATATGGAATTTCTACATCCTTTTGGGAAATGTCCAATTAAACAAAATTACTCATCCCTCTAGAAAAGGAGCTCCAAAACTAAACAGCTAAATGGAATGCCTACTTTATTTAGTACTCAGAATTTACTAAGAAATGCAAGAAAAAGTTTCATTAAAGGACCCTTTGCAAAAGACAAATGAGAAAGTGTAAGCTCAGAGGAATTCTGTTTTCTTTACTTATGTTTTTGTGTCTGACAAAAGGCTAAATTTATAATTGAAGCTATAAGCTCTCTATTTGTGTCTGTATGTTTGATGTATGACATTTTCCTACCTGTGAATGGTATTACCAAAGTAACTTGTGAAATTCCTTTAAAGAGTTCTATTTGAGTTGGCTTAAAGATAAATAAGCACTTATATATAATTTAATACTCCTATACTTCCAGAAATTAAGAAAAACAAACTTCTAATATTTCCAGTGAAAACAAAGAATGCATAGAAGTAAATGCAAATTTCTTTAAAAAATTAAGTTTCACATAATTCAGGTAAACCCTAGGTAAATAGGACTGATTGAATATTAACTAAATAAAAATAGCTATGTCTTTGGAATTATCAATACTATATAGAATATAAGCGTAGATGTTTTTTTTTAGATTGGTATGTTCTTCCTAAATTTATGCAGTCTTCTAATAAAATAATTTAGCATTATATCTACTAGATCCTTAAGATGATCAAAAAATGTAAACTGAGTTTTGAAGGATGTTGGCTTGAAGGCAGTTTACAAGGTCTTTTGGAAAACAAATATGAAAGGTATGCAGGATGTGTTTTGTTAAGGGAATGGAAAAGAGTTTTGTCTGAAAGTGAAATGACAGGTTTTTACAGAATGATAAAAAGGAATATGTAGGACAATCTGAATAGATATAGAAAGTTGAAGAAGGTTTTCAGAAAAGGGATTTTACCTATCATGGTCATGGGTGGTTAAGATTTGATAGGTTTATAAGATATTTAAGAATTTAAGAAGATTCTGAAGACAGAATCTTCATGCAAAACTAGTATTTGGTTTTATTTCCTTTATGATGACAAAGTTTCCATGGATTATTGGTCTACTCTTAAAGAGAATTAATAAAAGGTTTTTCTAAAACATCTGAGTAACCTGCTTATAGAGGATGATACTGTATCTTATCAGAAAAATCTCCTGTGCTTTATATCCTTTATATAAACATCATTTAATTGCTTCAGAAAATGTCTTCTCACTTTTGAAATAAAGTATTTTTTTTACCACCATGCTACTGCCTCTTTTTATTTTTAAAATATTTCATTGTCACTTTCATTAAGTAAGGAACTAAATATTGTTTCACAGTTTTCCATGATCCTATTTATCAAAATGTTAAAACCTAACAACTTTTCACATTTTCCTTCAAAAATTGAGCCATAAATAATATCTTCTTGATCTCAAACTCTCATTGGGATTTTCCAGAGAGTCCTTGTAAAATCCTTGTAAAAGAATTTTTCTCTTTCACCTTGTAAAAAGAGAGGTGATAAACTAGTTTTATTTGATAGGCTAGTTGCATAGGAAGTGTTATCAAATTAAAAATGATTTTGTAACTTACTGTTGCCTAAATTATAGGATAAAATGTTATTAATATAAACATTTCAGAAATTTTAAAAATTGACACTGGTCAATATCCTCAGTGTCCATGAGTTGCCCAGTACTGGTAAGTCTGATATTAGACAGCAGTATTATTAGTTAAAATTTCAGTGGTTCTTAAAATAATGTTTTGTGACCTCTCATCTGATTATTCACTTTTGTAAAACAGCAATAAGTTAACCATGGCTATTTTAAGTTTTCTTTCATCTACTGATAGTTTTTATTCTGATGCTTCCCTGAAAACACTTGCAATCAGCTACAGGCCAGTGTGTTTTATCTTCAACATAAAGGGCTGTCTCACAGACCTATGGGAAGGACTATGCCAAGTTCTCTGAGGCATCACATTCTGATGACATTCCATAAATAACTTTGAGAGCACACCACTGTATTCAGTCAAGATCTCCAGAATTTTAATGAAGAAGCTGATAGGTTCTTGAGATCTAATGAAACACAGCTTAATTACTTAGGGCTAAATGAACTGATAAAGAATGATCATAGTTTTCTTTGGATTATTGCTAATATTTTATTGTTCTATTTTCTAGATACAAGGGGTCCCTTACTGAATTAAATTGTCTATAATTCATAAAATATTTATCTTTATCTCTTTGCTTGACCCCTCCAGAATTTGACTCTTACTGAATATTCTTAAATTTATGGTACTATAAGTATTTTCATAGATTCAATCAAGATCTATTCTCATTGTTAACAAGAAATAATTGGAGTAAATGGTTATATAACCAAGTCTTAGGGTTGTTAATTCAAGAACACAGAGGAAACTCCAAATCTATTTCATATTACAGCCTCCAACTTGATGCAACTGCCTGTTCTTACCCAAATTGTGCTTAAGATTCAGCAGAAACTGTCAAACTAATTATAGTCATATGAAATTGTTCCTAGCAGACCTATCTCTGAGAATAAATTGAGAACTGATCACTTATTGTCACACCATGGCATGACCCAATTTGCAAATCCTTAATGCATTATGCCAAAGATTATCTTCAACAAGTAAAGGACACCATTCCTGTCCCACATGACAGTCACTCTATTAATCATAATCAGTCACCAAGATAATGTGTCTACTGGAAATGACACAGACAAAGACAGCCCTAAGACAGTTCATTAAAAGGAACCCTGCCAAGTACTCCTAACTTCTGATAATGCAACTTAATTACAGGGTTTTGTGCCATGGGTCCACATTTCTCAACTAAAAATAAATTCCATCAGACTCCTGGACTAATTATGGAGACTTAAAAATCAAATGAGCCAGGAAGGGAAGTAGAAAATGTCACAAAGTAGACTATTTATTCCCAAGGTGACAGATCAAGTCCTAACATAAACAAGTCCTCACATAGACTCTACCTTACTAATACTTACAATGCATAAAACCTTTATATTTCCCTATGCACTGTCCTTGCACTGGCCTGGAAAGACAATGCCATTGTCTGCTCCACCAAGAACATTTTAAAGGATGGTAACCTTAGAAACTATTGGAATTGTCACCATAAACCCTGATCTCTGCACATTGCAAGGAACCACATAGTTATACCCAAAAAAAGGTCTTTCTAATCACAAATGCTTCAGTCTCTTTGGATCAGACATCACCATATGTTTCATATCAAATATGAATACTAGATCCAAAGTCTTCTTTCCTCTGCTTTATGCTTTCTTGGATCTGTAACTTTGTAATCAAAAATTAAGAATTAACAAAAGTTTATGAATACTGAATCATTATATAGATCCCTTTTTCTTATTTTAACAGTATCTTATAGAATAGCCCAAAGCTAACACCTGAAATTATGAAACTGGCTATGTCAATGTCATCCTTCTTTATGTTTATTGCAAACAAGGCTCACACTTGTGTATGCCTATTATTTTGATGGTTATTCCAGTCTGACTTTACCTTTGGTTATGTTTATTTCAAAATGAGTCTCACTCTTGTGTATACATACTATTATGATATTTATTCTAGACTAAACTTACATTTATTGATGGTTATTTGAAAACTAGCTTGTATATATTTACTATTTTTATTTTAACCACTCTACTTTCCTCTGTTTGAATCCATAAATACCCTAAACTCCTCACAATCAAGGAGGCAGATTTTTGGGCCACTGCTAGACCAATGATCTCTTTCCTCTCCTAGCAAATAAACTTTCTCTCTTGGAACCACAGTATCTCAGGAATTGGTCTCTAAAATGTATTGGAAGGGAAGAACCTGCTTTTGCTGAATATTAACCACACTATAAATACAACTGGTTGAGAGACTTATGAAGATATCATAGAAGAGTTTGGAAAACTTATTATAATAGTCCAAATGCCTCCACAAAACTACAAGTTATCTTAACAATGCATGTCCACTTTCAGGTTTAAGGTACTGGACCTGCAAAAGATTCACAACACAAATAAATTTTGGTCAGCTCTTCACTTGAACTCTCAATAAAACAGACCCTTGGATGCTAAGGACAAAAGATAGTATTCCTAGTAATCAATTTATAAACAATATTACCTTGACTGTATTTATATTGTTCTGTCAGGCAATATTTTTATTGTGGAAATTTTTATCAGATATTACCCTGTGCTGTAAATTACCTTAATAGCTGATACATATCTGAGCAATGTGCACTTGGTCTCCTCATAGACCCTTAGGAATTTATAATAAATCTGAAACTTCTCACTGGACTACCCACCTCAATCTGCAGTCTCAGGCAAACCAGGATTTACCCAGGGACTTAATGATTTTGGGTTTGTCTCTTTTGGCAGATAGCTGCTCCCTTGGCTTGGGGTTAACACAAATGAAAACAGGATTAGATATTTATCAATCACAATAAGAGAAATTACTGAATCTACTGCTAGAGCTATAGCTGCACAGCAAATCATTAGACTTATTAAAGTTGTTTTAGACAATGACTTTGCCAAACTTGTCACTTATTTGCTGAAACAAGGAGGCATTTTTGTCATTACCCACATCACCTATTGTACCTGGGTACACACTTATGGGGAAGTTGAGACACAAATGCTTGAAATAATTAAATAGACCACATGGTTTAAACAGGTAAGGCCATCCTAAAGGCCCTGATTTCATCATGTTAATTTCAGTTAGGTAAATCATGCATCCTGGGCTTGGGAATATACTATGATGTAGGCAGTTGGGCTTTTTATCACTCTAGCACTCATTATAGTCTCCCTGGTATACTGTTTTCTCCCAATTGATTGTGTGCACCGAGCCACTTGTGATTTCTTTATGTCTGGCATCATTTGCCGAGCAAATGATTTCTTTATATCTGGGATGACATAAAAATGATGATTGTGGAAAAGACATCAAGACCATCTATGAATCTAACATGAAAATAACCAAGAAGTACTACTCCAAGACCTTAGGCAGTAACTGAAAATGAGCTCAACATCTTACATTTTGATCACAACTCTCAATGGCTGAGAGCCAGAGGAAACTGGGGGAAATTGTTAAATTAAGTACGCCCTAGATGGAGTCCTGAATGCTAAGACCTACATCAGCAAACTGAAGCTTAATTTAGTTTCTAGGTCTTGTAAGTGCTCCTTTCCCCAGAACTTGAAACATAACCTGCTATAACTTGCCAGGTTATTTCCTCTCCTCCTTCTCCAGGAATCTTGATCTATTCTGTTTGTTTTTGTGAAGATATTTCTCTCCAGCTTCTATGATTTGTTTAAATCCTCTTCCTCACTTAGTGCCCCATTTTCCTTACACTTTTCATTTCTGGGACTTTCCAGTCTAGCAGCAGTTCAGTTCAACCCTCCTCCTCCATTTTCCGCTGTGAGGCTTTTCTACCAAAAATTTCTTCCCTACTAGGTTATGCTGCCTCTGAGACTCAGACAGGTTCTTTCCAGAAAGGTGGGACCCCCAGAAAAGTCCACTCTGCATTTAATAAATTCCACCAACAGTAACTGGATTGAGTACAACATGATGAAGCCATAGCCATTCTGCTGCGATTTTACTCCCCAGACCCCTAAAATGAGGGCCCTTTTGTTTTCAGCATTCCTCACCAGCTTGTTTTCAGCATTGGGTCTCTGTGGGCTTCTGTTGCCATACCTGTATATGCGTGGGGTTCTAACTCACTACTGTGAGATCCTCTAAAATCTGTTTCCCCGGCGAGAGGCATCTAGGCTACTTGCTGCCTCTGGAGAACTCCCAAGCTTTGCACGGGACCCATTGAGAGGGAAGGGAAGAGGACCGGTAGGTCCTGGATGGAGGTTTCCTACCTGATATTTTTCTCTTTCTTCAATTCAGCATTTGTGGAGTCCTCTCACATTATCCAGTGTACCAGGGAGGATTTTTCAGGATACGGCTTCCGTCGCTGTGTTGATGACGTCACGCCTCCACCATTGAATTTTTTTAAAAAAAGAGGTACCGGAGTGTGAACCCAGGAGCTCGTATATGGGAAGCAGGAGATAAACTACTTGAGCTATATCCACTCCCTCATTGATTTTTTCCTAACTTTATCTCAACTGCAAAAAAATAAAATAATAGACAAAAGGCAGCATAATAATTTACGGAAGCATTAATCTAAAAAATTCTGTGCCGTCACATTTATCTTATTGAATCCTAAAAACAAATTGAATTGTTTTCCCAGTGTTAAGAAAGATACATAAATGGATGCCCTATCTCCCTCCGGCTCCTGCCCTGCGTGCAGGGCAGGCAGGCGAGGAGGCGGGACACGTAGGCGTTGCCACCAGAGCGGCCGCCACTCCTCCTGTTCCAGCCGTTGCCGCTGCCCTCGCATCTTGGGTTGAGTCCTCCTGCAGCCCCGGCGGCGCCAGGTGCCTTCACTCTGTCTGGCCCAGTCCTCAGGCCACCGCCCCCTTTGCTATCCCGGGCTTCTTCTCCAGCCGCGGGGATGGCGACACTCTCCTGCAGGGAGAAGGTTCAGGAGCTGAATGAACAGAACCAGCTCATTCTTTCCAAGCTGCTGAGGGAGGAGGACAAGTACTCTGCGACTGCGAGAACAAAGGTATCGCTGATGTCGCTGCCCTTGGCTGGGGCCTCCTGCAACCAGTGACCTTCCTGCCCCTCACGTCCCAAGGGGATGCAGTGGGCTATGGCCCACCCTCCCGGCCTTGACCGAGGGAAGGATGGTGGGCGCTGGACTCCTCAGATGGACTCTCACCTCCGCAGGAAGCGGCAGAGAGGTCAGGTCTGTGGGTGCCGTCACTGGTTTCAGCCTCCTCTCCTCCCTGGCTAAGGGGCAGAGCCGAATCATGCATCTTGATGCTTGGATTACTCTAAGCTCGGACTCTCACTGAGCTGTGGCCCAAGCCGCGCTGGATGCGGAACACAGCTGGGGCAGGGCTTATGGTTAAAGGGTTGCTTTCTTCCCATCTATGCTCACTGGTAGCCCTGTGGGTGGGGCCGCCCTTAGATCTAGTATCCAGGCTTGGCCCTTCCCTGTGACCCTGTCCTTCCTCTCTGTGCTCAGATGCTTGGTTTTCCATGGGGAGCCCTACAGCCTATCCACTTGTCAGCTTCCAGAAAGATGATGGTGGTCTTTTTTGGTGGGTTTGAGTGTTATTGAATAAAATAATTGGTGAGGGGTCAATATTATTATTATTAGTAGTAGTGCTATTCTTTTTATGTTTGAATATTAGCCAGAATGTAAAGAAATTCCATTACTTGAGTCTCTTGGACAGTGGGCATATGTTATTGAAGATTTTAATAACTAGATATTTTCTGACCAGCTAGACAGAAGGTGAATATGTGGATATTGGGTTGTGTGCTTCATAATTGTTAAAGGTCCATTTATAGGCCCAGAGATGGAAAAGACCAAATTTTAGTTTGTTCTGCCACAGCCTTTAAAATAAACTATTTTTTGCCCTTAGAAAAAGAAAGATACATAAATGATTAGAGATTGGTTAAATGTCATGACAAACATCTCCTTCTTAATGAAGAAAGTGAAGAAAAAGTGTTTAATCATATTCATATTTCATAAAACTAAACCCATATTATTTTACCTTTAGCATTGCTATAGTACCTTCTTTAACATTTCTACAAAACTATTACAATATTGCTGGTAACTATAGTCTATAAATAATATTAGTTGTATTTTTCCTTTTTATCACCAAATTTTTAGCATCTTGTAGTTGAAGAACATTTTTGTATTTATAGTAGTAACCACCATCCTCATCTACCACCCAAAGCACTACGTTACACAACCCCTAGATTATCCTTTTGCTGTCTTTCAATTAACGTTAACCTCCCTAAACTACACCTTTCAACTAAAATCCCAGGTTATAAATAAGCAGTGTGTGATAGTCATCATAATGTGCTAATATCACCTCTATCCATTACAACTTATTTGTAATTGACCTTATTAAACATTCTTCATACATTCAGTATCATTTCCCCCTTCTTAACCATCATTCTGTCTCCTACTAACCTATACTTTATCGTGTTACTCCATAAGCTTACGAATCATATTAAGTCCATATCAGTGAGAACTTAAAATATTCATCATTTTGTTTCTCTTATTTCACTCAACATATTATCATAAAGGTTCATCCTTGTTGTTACATGCATCCTGATTTCATTTCTTCTTAATCTGAATAGTGTTCCATACTTTGTAGATACCACATTTTTTTAATCCATTCATCAGTTGATTGGCATTTAATCTGTTTCCATCTTTTAGCAATTTTCAGTAATACCACTATGAACATGGGTGTGCAAATATCTGTTAGCATCCTTGTTTTCAGACCTTCTGTATATATTCCTTCATAGGGCAGTTCTATATTTATCTTCCTGAGGTACCACCAAATCATCCTCTGCAGAGGCAACACCATTTACATTCCCACCAAAAGTGAAGGAGAGTCCCAATTTCTCCACATATTCTCCAGCACCCATAAATTTCTGTTTTTATTTTTTAATTGCCATTCTGTAAGGCATGATATGTTATCTCATTGTAGTTTTGATTGGCATTTCCCTAATAGCTAGTAATGCTGAACATCTTTTCATGAGCTATTTTGGCAATTTGTATTTCCTCTTTGAAAAAATATCTATTCAAGTATTTTGCCCTTTTTAAAATTAGGTTTTTGTCTCTCTGTCATTGAGTTGTGTGATCTCTTTTTATAACAAGGGATGGGTGGTTACTGAAGATTTTCTCTCATTGAATAGTCTGCATTTTCACCTTCTTAAAAAATTGTTTGAAACACAAAAATGTTTCATTTTGAGGAAGTCCCAAGTTCTATTTATCTTTTTTTCTTTCTTTGCTTGTGTTTTGGGTGTAAGGGCCAAAAAATCACCACCTACATCAAGATCTTAAAGTTGTTTCCCTACATGTTCTTCTAGGAGTTTTATGGTTCTAGATTTTTACATCTAGGTTCTTGGCCTATTTTGAGTTAATTTAAATTAATGATATGTGGGGTAGGGATCATTTTCTTTCTTTGAGATATGGGTATCCAGTTTTTTAAGCACCATTTGTTGAATGGGCTGTTCTAACTCACCTGGGTTGGTTTCACAGCCTTGTCAAAAATCACTTGACCATAGATGTGAAGGTGTATTTTGAACTCTTGATTCAATGCCATCAATCAAACTATCTTTATACCAATACATGCTGTTTATGATCACTTTGGTTAAATAATATGCCTTAAAGTTGGGAAATGAGAATCTTTCAACTTCATTCTTCTTTTTTAACAGAGTTTTGGCTATTCAGGAGCCCATGTGCTTCAAGATAAATTTAATAATAGGCTTTTACAATTCTACAAAGAAGGCTGTTTGAATTTGTATTAGGATTGCATTAAATCTATAGATCAGTTTGAGTAAAATTGACATCTTAGTGATATTAGTCTTCCAACACATGAACACAGAATGCCCTTCAATTTATTGAGGTCTTCCTTGATTTCTCTTAACAATGTTTTGTAGTTCTCTGAATACAGGTTCTTTATGTCCTTGGTTGTTTATTCCTAAATATTTGATTATTTTAGTCAATATTGTAAATGGAGTTTTTCCCCTAACTTCCTCCTCAGTATGCTCATTAGTAGTGTATAAAAACTCTATTGAATTTTTGCATATTAATCTTGTATTCTGCCACTTTGCTGAAGTTGTCTATTAGTTCTAGT
>JAQZBX010100128.1:0-11399 GCA_029593785.1 Cabassous unicinctus
TGCTGCGTGGTTCGCAGGGCCTGGCGGCGTACCTGCACACGGGTCCTGGTGGCCCGCATGCCTTCTATATTTTCCTTTTTTTTCTTTTTACCAGGAGGTCCCGGGGATCAAACCCAGGTCCCTCCATATGGGAGACGGACGCCCAACCACCCGAGCCATGTCTGTCCCCCTGCTATATCTCTTAAGGTTGACCACAGATACCCAAAGTTACAGTCTTTTCCCATACAAGGTGATCATTTAATAAATCAGGCTTAGTTTATCACCAGCATTCTAAAAACCAGACCTAGGGAGAAAAACTAGGTCTGGGGACATATGCATGATTTCTAATATAGCGAATGTTTAGCCTACCCTGATTACCACAAAATCAGGTCAGCAAGAATATTCTCATTGTTATCTTTTATTAGGCACTGGCTATATACTCAAGATTCTTTCCCTTCTATTTGAAAGCATAACAAGACTCCCCAGGATGGGAGTTTAATGTTTTGTTGTTTATTGTATTAGTCTCCACCCACTGAAATAACACCCTATGACAAGATGAACACATTTATATTCCATAGGAGCATGCCCCAGGTGCACCCTTCCCCATACATCCCCCCACCACTGACACCCTGCACCAGTGACCCTCCCTGCCAAATTTACCATAAGAACATTCCCACAATTGTATTTTCAATCACAGAACTCTACTTCCCCAGAGTTCACCTGTACCTTCCTCCATCACCCCAGTTCCATGGATAGTCCAGCCATGCTCACCCTCACACTCCAGCACCATTGAACCCATTTACATCACCCCCATCTACTGCCAAACCACCCTCATCTACCTTATCATAGGTTCTACCCAGATTGAGCATCAGCTCACCACTCTCTACTCCCTTTCTATCTTCTGGTAATCTATCTTCTGGACTCTGTCTCTGTGAGCCTGCTCAATATGCTTAGGTCATATTAGTGAGGTCATGCAATATTTGTCCTTTAGTGACTTGCTTAATTGACTCAATATAAGATCTTCAGGATTCATCCATGTTGTCCCATGTGTCAATACTCCATTCCTTCTTATAGCTGAGTAATATTCCATTGTATGTAGATACCACATTTTGCTTATCTATTCTTCTGTTGATGGACACTTGGGTTGCATCCAACTTTTGGCAATAGTGAATAATGCTGCTATGAACATTGGTGTGCATATATCTGTTCATGTCCCTGCTTTCAATTCTTCTGGGTATATACCCAGCAGTGAGATTGCTGGGTCATATGGCAATTTTATAGTTAGCTTCCCAAGGAACCGCCAAATCATCCTCCATAATGACTGCACCATTCTGCATTCCCACCAGCAGTGGATGAGTGTTCCCTCCCCTCCATATCCTCTCCAACACGTATAGTTTGTTGTTTTAATAGTCTCCAGTCTAACAGGTATAAGATGATATCTCATTGTAGTTTTGATTTGCATTACCCTAATAGTTAGTGATGTTGTGCATCATTTCATGTGCTTTTTAGACATTTGTATTTCCTCTTTGGAAAAGTGTCTCTTCAAATCTTGCCCATTTTTTAAATGGGTTGTTTGCCTTGTTATTATTGAGATGTAGGATTTCTTTATATATGCTGGATACCAGAACCTTATTGGATAAGTGGTTCCCAAATATTTATTGGACAAGTTTCCTTTGAATAAGTTGCCTTTTCACTTGACAAACTCCTTTGAAGCACTAAAGTTTTTTTTAATTTTGAGGAGGTCCTGTTTATCTGTTTCTTTTGTTGCTCACGCTTTGGGTGTAAATGTTATGAAACAATTTCCTACAACAAGATCTTGTAGATGCTTCCCTACATCATCTTTATGCTCTTGACTCTTATATTTAGGTCTTTGATCCATCTTGAGTTAATTTTTATATAGGGCATGAGATGGTGATCCTCTCTCATTCTTTGGGATATGGATATCCGGTTCTCCCAGTACCATTTGTTGAACAGGCTATTCTATCCCAGGTGAAGGCACTTGGTGCCCTTGTTGAGTATCAGTTGGCTATATATGCACGAGTCTATATCAGAACTCTCAATTTGGTTCCATTGGTCAGTATGTCTATCCTTGTGCCAATACCATGCAGTTTTGACCACTGTAGCTTTACAGTTAGTATGCTTTAAAGTCAGGTAGCGTTATTCTTCCAATTTCGTTTTTCTTTTTCAATATTTTTTTTCACTATTCAGGGCCCCTTGCCCTTCCAAATAAGTTTCATAATTGGCTTTTACAGTTCAGTAAAAATGCTGTTGTGATTTTTATTGGGATTGCGTTAAGTCTGTAAATCAATTTGGGTAGGATAGACATCTTAATGATATTTAGTCTTCCAATCCACGTAAGTGTAGTTTTAATGACTGTTAGATCATTTTAGAGAAGTCAACTAAATAGTCTTGAGTTGAAATTGGGGATGAATATATACTGCATTTTTATTATGGTTGAGATTGAATGTTTATTCCTGAGAGTTTGAGTGTATAACTGAAACTGTAAGTGAAAAGATAATGTTTACTTGTAATCAGTAGTGACTTCCTAAGCTGATAACATTAGGTGAACGGAAATCCTTGTGGAGACGTGTCCAGGCACACATCTTCAATGCAAAGACTGTGCACTTCTGTATCTACAGAAGGGTGAAAACCAGAACTTCATTTTCCATGTTGTTAACCCTTCACTAATGACTCATCTGGCATAAGCCATCATTGTCTAGGTGAATTCCCTCTGTGCCTGGTCTAGTACATGTCATAAAAGACGGGATGGGTAGCAGTTATGGACAGAGTGGTGCAGAATTGTCTTAACAATAAGTGAGTAGATGGGGTGGGTGGGATTTTAAGTGGAAGATGAGACATCAGCATGGATGAGGCAAGATTGGTCAAAAGAAACAGCCAGGTGAGGGAGTGGAGGGAGGGTGGAATGCCTTCTGTGGACCAGCCCCTCTCCTCGTGTGGGACGTGATGGGCCTCACCTCCACAGGGAGGTGCTGGAAGGCTCTAGGCAGGGGATTTTTTTTCTTAACATGTAAGGATAAGAGTTGTACAGTTATTGGGAGATTGAAGCTTTGACACCGTCTGGCATTCCGTGAGGGATTGAAAGCTCCTTTTAAGTGGCTTGCAGAAGGTCCTGCCATATTTTACGTGGCATAGTTCTGCTGGCCATCTTTGGATGCGGACATAAACTATTTATTCCTTTCCGATCCTGGTGATCGAGTCATATTCTGGATGTTTTCTAGAACTTCTGGGCTGGAATACAGATGTATTCTCTGATAAAGTGAAGCTGCATTACCTTTTATTGGAATTTGTGGGCTCCCTACCAAGCTAATTTAGCAAGAAAAAAGGGAATTTACTGAAAGATAGCAGGGCTATCTGTAGAAATCCAGGGCAAGAAGGACAGGGTCTGAAAGTGTGGACTGGAAAGCTTTCAAGAGCCTGGGCAGCGATTGTTTCAGGCACTCTCTTCTCTGCTTCTCCAGTGTATTTGCTGTTTTTCTTTGTCCCTGTTCTCCTTCCACATGCCTCCCAAACTTAATCCCCCTAATTCAAGCAAACTCATGATGAGCATTCCTGACTCCAATCTCCAATTCAAGAGAGGGAGAAACTAGCTCAGCTTTGGACATATGTGCATCTTTGGCCCCGTCAGCTTTGGCCAGGGAGCAGGGTCCCAGCACAAACAGGGGCCGTTGATAACCTTCTGGGTGGGTGTGGAGCTCTGGTAACAGTTCTCAGAGGAGGGAGTTGGAGACTCATTGGGTTCTCCGAATGGTCCATTACCCCTGGTAATTAGCAGAGCTGGGACTGGGGACGTGATTTTTACCATCACTGTGTCTTTTTTTTCCCTCTAAGACTAGTGGCTACTTGCTATTTAAAGCCCAGGCCATGGACTGGCAGCATGAGTAACGCCTGAGAGCTTGTTAGAAATGGAGACTCTTGGGCCCTACCCCAGACCTGCAGAGTTGGAGCCTGGCAGTTACCAATGTACTTGCATTTGAGAAATGTGGATTTAAACAGAGGAGTGACTTAGGAGCCAGCCACAGGTTAGGGCTATTGCCTGACTGCTTTCCTCGGCTCATTTTATTTGTAGCAAAAACGTGTTATAAACAATTTAGTTAATTTTTGATAGAATTGCTTGTCTCGATAAAAGCAGTTCCTGACTTCTGGGGGCTACAACTCATGGAAGAATCTCATGAAAGCTAAAGAAGCTCTAGACACATGAAAATATGCATAAAAATGTACATTTTGGACTGAAGGCTAATGTTTCAGTAAAGGCTTTTATGATTAAACAAAAACAAACCAACACACGATGCTGGGCCCTCAAGAGTTTTAATCAAGAAAAGGGTAACTTCCTGGGTCACGTAGCTGCAAAGGAGTGGTCTCCACACAGCTGGTCCCGGGGCCTCCATCAGTCTGACGAAGATTCCCACGTCCTTCCGCATCTCTGCCGTGCCTTCCGATGTGTTTGGAGAGTTCTCTGGCTTCACTGTCACTGACTGACAGCTCTAGGCCAACGTTCCCACAGATGCAAACCTAGCAGAAGGAAGGCTCTGCTTCCCTGGTATCTCAAAAACATTCTAAGCTTTTTAGTCCTGGCTGGTCAGAGCTGAGTATTCTGTCCATTCCTGAATGAGAAACATTCCAACTCGTATCCCGAGCTCCCCTTCTGGCGTCAGTATCTCGGGAATGTTAGGAAATGGAATCAGGAAATGGGAGGACTTGAGGACGAACGTCAGGCTCTGTCATCCGAAGGGGGCATGGCGTTGAGAGGGAAAGACAACAGCACTGCCACGAGGAGCCCCTGCCATCGAGGTAAAGAACCACGGAAATACCCCAGGCCAGCCCTCTTCACGTCTGCAGAGCCCGCACGACATGCCTGTGTCTCCGTTCCTTTAAGAAGTAAGCACCGAGTGCCACTGTGCAAGAAACTTGCAGCCACACGGCCACGCTTCTCAACGGTCACTTCTCCTTCTAAACGTGTAATCTCGCGCTGGTTCAACGTGCCCCGCTTGCTGTAGCGTCTCAGCACGGTGGGTGAGCATGTTGGAAACCGCTGAGAGATGGTCCCCAGGGCAGGCACGTGCAGGCGGCTCTGTCCCTAGGCCTCTCAAAACGAGGCTTGTTCCTAACACTTGGGGCTGTGTTGCCAAGCCTCGTGGGAAGTTTTTCTTTAAACAAGTCCGCAGCATTTGTTTCAGGCTTAACAAATCTAGTTACTAGTTAACAGAGAAGGAAGGGTACGTTTTAAATCCGCGAGTATAACGGACATCAGACTCTGTGAAGAACTTGCTGACAGGGATCGGTGGGTAACAAGTTTGCTTTCTGCTTGTCTGCTGTTGGGAGTGGCACCAACAGAAGAGGATGCATTACACCAACATATCGTCATTCCCAAGCGGTGAAACTGAAGGAAGCTTCACTTTGCCCATGGACTTCTGAATTTAAATTGAACTTCTCTGGATCTTCCAGATAATCCCCATCTTCAGGGACCATGACATCTGAAAATTAACTGGCTTTTATATCAGGAGTTTAAGGCAGGAAACAGAAACCACTGCAGGCATTTTGGGCAGAAAGGATTTAATTCATGGGATTGGGTGCTTACAAAGCTCCCCAAAAGGCTGGAGAACTGGGATGCTGTGGCCACAGGAATTTTGAGTCAAGGATATACCCCTGTTGCTGTCGCAACTGCAACTTCCTCTAAACCCTACGTCTTTCAGATCTTTCTTGCCAAAAGCCTTAATACCATTTATCTGCATCTAGCTGGGGGAACCCAGCAGCAGTGGAGTCTTAGAAATACCGAGCTTAGCTTTCTGACTTCCCCAACAAAGGGATTGTGGAAGGGAGGTTTACAGAAACATTCTGTAATATATAGTACAGTTAAAAAAAAAAAAGGGTTCTCCTGGAATGTTATTAACAAAGTCACTTTTTGTTCAGGAGAATGGCTGTTTACTAAAAATTAAAATAATTAAAGGTGAAGTTTCAGTAAAGTGAATTTTACTTTCTTTTTTAAAAAATTAGCTTTAAATTTTCATATAGTGTAATTATTTGAGTTTTGACACATGCATTGAGTCGTAACTACTAGCATAGATACAGAGCAATTCCAAATAATTCTCTTCCGTTGCCCATTTGTAGCCAAGCCCTCTTCTTACCCTTAACTCCCAGCAACCACTAGTCTGTTCTCTATCACCTATAACTTTACTTTTTCCAGAATATCACATAAATAGTCATACAATGTGTAGCCTTTTGAATCTTGCATTAGTATAATGCATTTGTGATTTGTCTGTTTGTGTCAATCTGTTTCTTTTTATTGCTAAGTAGTTAGTAGTCTACTGTATGTACCATATATGAATTGTATTTTGATAGAATCATGTTTCCTATTCAAAATTTCATATACTTTGCAGTAGCATAAATGTTATGAACCCTGCTTGTCTCTTAGTCATGACAAATGAAGAAGGTGAATGTCTTCCCTTTCCTGAGTGACGTCAAACTAAATTTTCTTTATTGACTATTAAGGTTCTTTAGTCTAATTATGATTCCTGAATGGGATGAGTATTACTAGACAAATCTCAAGGAATCTTTCCATTTTATTATATAGATCAAGTATGCTACCTAGAATGTATCAAATTCCCATTCATATGACCTCAGTGAGTTTTCCAAAACATGAAATACTTTCAAAGTGAATTATTTGTTGATGGGTGCCAGGTTAGAACCAAAAGGCCAGGGAAGACCACCCAAGTTTTCATTTGAAAAAAACAGAATCACTTTTGGCTGTGTTTACAGATCCTTTCTTCTAGACGGACCTCAGCACAGTTTGATGATTCATTTTAAAAATTGATTTATCAACTACAACAGGAGAAAGTACTAATAGCCATCATCTTTTAAAAAAAAAAAAAAAAAAAAAAAAAGTTATGCCATCCAGTTTCAGGCTCCTGGAGGCCTTATTGGGCAGAATGTAGTTATTCAGCTTTTGGCTTACCTAGCCCTGAGGATTTAGCCTCATCTCTTTTCCAAAGGGGTTCAGTGCTCATTTATTATCTCACATTTCTTGGTTGTCCACTTTATATTTTGTTTGAAAAGCAGAACTCTAAGAGTGCTCAAATACTTTCTCAGGCTCAACTGGACAGTCAGTGGTAAAGGAATATTCTCTATCGCTCAGATATCCTGCACATTGCATTCATTATCCCACAGCCTTATGAAGTAGGTAATAGTATTATCAATATTTAACAATTTAGGAGGCGGGGCTTGAAAGAAGTTAGGTGCCGTTCCCACGATTCACACAGCTTGTTCAAAGCGAACGTGAACCCAGGACTATCTGGTAACAAAGTCTTAAGCTTTTAACCACCAAGTTTTAGCTTTTTTTGTTTTTTCTGTTTAAGCTTGAGGTCATTTAGGAGACGTTGACTCTGTCAGTGCTATTTTGCATTCATATAATTATGTGCATCTATAACTAAGTGCTGCTGTAATTAGCATGATACTTGCTTATCCAGATTACTCAACTCCATAAATTGTAATTCGTTCTTAAACAATGTGAGGTATGAATAAATAATATATCCTGCATAAAATGTTTTGTGGACCGATTAGATTACTAATGAGGAATGTTGGGCGTCTTCCAAGAAGGTTTGCCAATGGAAAATACATGGAATCCTTTGTCACACTTGCCTGGACTGGGAAGTCAGAGTTCACATCCTGACTAACCGTGAGAGTTGGGGCTTATTGGATTGCGAGGCGCAGTGTGACCCCCTTTATACAGAAGTTTGTTGCAGTGGGCCGCTACTCTGCTTTTGAAGGTATTCTGATGAAGCGAAATCCTCTCAGGGCCTGGCTCCTGCACCGTTACAGATGCTTCAGTGGGCGTCAAAAATGCTCTGCTAACGAGGGTGCTGACAGGCAATGAGAGGTCCACGATGAGCGCCGCCAGTGCCTTACGTGTCCTCGCGGTGACCGCTGTGAATGGTTTCCGAAGGCTGCAGCCGCTCCGTATGGGCTGTCAGTGCGGTCTCTCTCTTTCTCACTCACTCCATTTGTGCATTAGGTGGGATCCTGGAAAGCCTTGTTTCAGCACTTGCTAAGAACATTTTTGTTGTAGCTTGCCGTATACTCCCAGGTTCTTCCGTACGTAACAAGTAAGTTACGGAAGCTCCGTCCTAGGGATCGTTAAATCAGTTCATTTTTTAGTGTGTTCTGCTCCCAAAGGTGAGCGTACACTTAAAATAAAAAGATGTTCTTAGTTGATATCGGGCAAGGTCAGCTTCCAGCCTGACCATGTTGTATGACCATCTTCCTTCCTCGCTTGAGAATTGTTTTCACCATAGCCACAGGGAATGACCAATTAAGTAAAATGTCAGCCTTATGCAGAGTAAACATGTTTAACCTAGAGAAGGCTACTTAGCAACAAAAGATTAAAAGACCGCTCAGCCCATTTTTGAAAAGCATGAGCTGTTTCCATAGGTAGGCCAGACAGGGCTGAGCAAAACAGAAGAAAAGAGAACTTTACTATTCTGGTTTGTGGGCAGCAGTTAGACTTTCTAAAAAGAGCCGCTTTGTTTCTTTCCCTGAGAACATACGACTGCTGAGTTCTCAGCCTCAGCCAATCCAGTTTCCCTGCTACAGTAGAGTTAGGGCAAAACCAGATAGACGATGCACACTGTCAGTCCACCTGACCCAACTCCAAATTGCCCACAGGAGTCCAGTTTACAGTTTATCAACCGTTAGCCGCACTCTGCAGTTACGAACGGGTGGCTGCTGGTCAGATTCGTAAATGCTCCGTGTCAGGGAGAGTCTTTCTTATGTGGCCAGTTCCCTGGTGAGTCTCATGATATTTTAGTTTACAGTTCACTGGTGGGGGCAATCACCAAAGGACCCCAAACACTGTGACACAGTCCTCTGTAGGGGCAGTGGTGCCCAAAGGCAGCCCAAGGGACCCACAAGGCCTAGGCACTGCTGTTTTGAAACAAACAAAACCTTTCTCTGGGGGGTTTGCTCTTTTGACAGTTTTACTCTGTGTGTGTGCTTTTTCTTAAGATAAACAAATCAAGAGCAGTACCGAGGTTCCAGTATATGCCCACTTGCAGCCCAGCAACATGCCTATTGCCTTAGAAGGTAACTTTATGCTATTTTTATTCAGTTAAATCTCACAAGCCCCTCAGCACAAGTGTTTCTAGCTTGCTTTCTTGGAGATTTGGACGTGGAGAACAGAAACTTGCTTAAGGTCAGAGCAAGCTGAGTGCCAGCTGTGTGGGGTCTCCAGTTACAGCCTGTCTCCTGGTCACGTGGGATGGCAGGGGTGGCTTGCGAACTGCAAGATTTTAATGCACCTCAGTTAACTTCTACTATGAGCTTAAATGCTCTGTAAATCAGGGAAGGTGTTTGCCATTCTCATACTCGTGTATTTCATTACAGTCAAACTGAAAAAGAGTTGGTATTGATATTCCATTAGCAGTGCTTCCAGGCAGGGTATAATTTATGAGGATAGCATCATGCATGAGGGTGTACATTGCTTAGACAGGACATCAGAAACTGAATTATTCTAAGATTTTGAGGAGTTTTACTCAGGCACAGAAAATACTGTGTTTCTAAAGTTCAAAAAACTACATTTTAGGAAGCAGTTTGAGCAAAGATGTTTGCTTATTAATGCATCCATAGTTACTTCAACAGGCTCTCAGCACCTCTGATAGTCATACTTATAGCTGCCTTTCATAGCATGCTTTCCTCGTTGCTGGGCACTGAGCTCAGCCCTCTGCACGTGTTTTTCTAGTAGTGCCCTGACAGGACTTACCAGGTAGATATCATTACTTCCAGCTTATATCTTGAGGGATCTCCCAGCTAGCAGATATGGGAGCTGGGATTCCAGTGTAGTCTAACTTAGTATTGTGGGTTGACTCGTACCTCCGAGAAAGACACGTTCATGCCCTAACCCCCATCCTGTGAACGTGGACTTCTGTGTAAGTAAGACGTTGGGAGACATTAGCTAAGATGAAGCCAAACTGGATCAGGGAGGGCCCCGAACCAACATGACTGGTGTTCTTATAAAGAATAAATTTGGGTGCAGACAGACCAGTAGGCACGTGATGGCAGACCGAGTTATGCCACACAAACCAAGAAATGCCGTGGACTGGTGGCCACTCACCAGAAGCCAACAGAGAGGCACAGAACATAGTCTACCCTCTGAGAGGAAACATGGACCTACTGACACCAACCTCCAGAACCATGAGGTATTAAATTTCTGTTGCTTACACACAGTATCTTCATCAGGAGTAGATTCCATCTCAAGCAACCACTTTCTTTGCCCATCCATAAGAAGCATTTCCTCATCCGTTCAAGTTTTATCATGAGATGGCAGCAATTCAGTCACATCTTCAGACTCTGTATTAGTCTGCCAGAGGGGTACTGAAGCAAAGTACCAGAAATCTGTTGGCTTTTATAAAGGGTATTTATTTGGGAGAAAAGTTTACAGTCCCAAGGCCATGGAAAGTCCAACTCAAGGTACCATAAGAGGAACTTTCTCACCAAAGTCAGCTGCCACGTGTTGAAGCACGATGGTGGACGATCTCTACCTGGTCTCTCAGGGCTTCCTATGTCAGTCTCTGGCATAGGGCTGTTTCTTTCCAGGTCTTCTCAGCAGCTCAGCTGCTCTGTTCTCTTCAGCTGCAAACTATCAGGCGAATGGCTTATCTCTCCTTGGGGCCCCAGTATCAAACATGACAGAGCTCTCTTTCTCTTCTTGCTTGTCTTCTTGAGTGGGTGTCCATTTATATAGGCCCACCAAGGGGGCGGAGACTCAACCTGAGTCATGCCTTACTGATGTGGTCGAATCAAAACTCTAAACTTAACAGGTAGTTTAATCAAAGACATCTCAGTTGAATCTAATACAATCGAAGGCTATCACACCCAGAGGAATAGATTAGTTTACAAATATAATCTTTCTCTTTTTGGGGATTCATAAATAATCTCAAACCGCCATAGGCTCCATTTTTAATTCTAGTTCTATTGCTATTTCTACCACGTCTGCCGTCACTTCCTTCACTGAAGTCTTGAACCCCCAAAGTCAACCATGAGGGTTGAAATCAACTTCTGCCAGACTCTTATTAATGCTGCTATTTTGACATCCTCCCATGAATCACGAATGTTGGTGATGGCATCTAGAATGGTGAATACTTTCCAGAAGGCTTTCACTCTACTTTGCCCAGACCCATCGGAGGAATCACTGTCTATAGCAGCTATAGCCTTATGAAATGTAATTTCTTAAATAATAAGACTCAAGTCTAAATGGCTCCTTGATCCACGGGCTTCAGAATAGATGTTGTTAGCAGGCATGAAATCAGCATTAATGTAGTTGTCCATCTTCTTCAGAGCTCTTGGATGACCAGGTGTGTTAATGAGCAGTCATATTTTGAAAGGAATCTTTTTTTTTTTTTTTTTTTGAGCAG
>JAQZBX010100129.1:0-11409 GCA_029593785.1 Cabassous unicinctus
TCTTACTCCCACTCCACACCCTCCCGGGAAGGAGCCCTGATTGGCAGGATTTGGCTGTGGCTGGGTAGGTCCCCGGGAGAAAGAGGTCCAGGAACTAGGCCCCAGGCCGGCCCGGCTCCCGGGTTCTTGGGGCGCCTCCCAGGGACCTCCGGGCGAGTCGCTAGTCGCGCAGCAAGGCGTACTCCTTGGGTGCCCAGAGCAAGCGCGGATGGCGGATCTCGGCCCGCGAGCCGATCTCCGGGCTCCAGCAGTACTCGGGCGACAGCACCTTGGCGGGCTTGTGCAGCCAGAAGAACTTGTTGAGGTGGCTCTCGTCCTGCCAGAGCGCCTCAAGGCCGCGCGCGCGGTCCTGCTGCTGGCCCCGCGAGCAGTGCGCCGTCAGCCCGCGCAGCGCCGCCACGCTGCCCCCGAACACGGCCGCGTGGTAGTAGAAGTCGCCCTCTCCCGGCGCCAGCGCGGCGGCCGAGCGTGCGTCGCGCTCAAAGGGCAGCAGCCGCCGCGGCCAGCGGTAGTGCCAGGCGTGCAGCTGCGCGACCGACTCGGCCAGCGCCTCGGGCCCGAAGGCGCCACTGAAGTGCTGGTCCACATCCAAGCAGAAGACGAAGTGCGCCTCGCGGCCTAGCTGCCCGCCCAGCGCCTCGTGCAGTGTACGCATGCGCCCCATGGACACGTCCTGCCAGCGCCGCTCGCGCGCCACGTGCTGCACGCGCAGCCGTCGGCGCGGGCCCAGCGCCACGTGGGGCACGGCGGCCGGGCGCTCGGTGAACACGTAGTACACCACACGCTGGCCCACCATGAAGTGCTGCTCAGCCGTCTCCAGGAAGCGCTTCAGGTACTTCTCCAGGTA
This sequence comes from Cabassous unicinctus, assembly GCA_029593785.1. Lineage (NCBI taxonomy): Eukaryota > Metazoa > Chordata > Mammalia > Cingulata > Chlamyphoridae > Cabassous > Cabassous unicinctus. Next base: position 848 of record JAQZBX010100129.1, read on the forward strand.
CCTGCCGGTGGGGGTGGCGAAACAAAGTCAGCCTGAGCACCCCCACCCCCACCCCCACCCCCCGTGCGTGCTGCCTAGTCCTTCGCACGTCAGTTCTTGTGCTCCTACAGCCTCAGCCCCTGGACTCCAGAATTCTAGTCCAGGCCTTTCCACCTTGGCGTGGTGCCTTAAAGATGGCTGCGGAGTCTTTTCTACTACTGCCCTGGGGAGATGGGGATCTGTGTCCTCTCCTTGAATATGGGCTTTCCTGTGACTGCCTTGAGCAAGAAAATACCACAAAAGTGCTTTAGGAGAACTTAGCCTTGGTCTCTTTAGAGCTCCGAGCCTTCGTGTCAGAAAGCACCAGGGCTGTGATGCTGCCATGCTGTGAGGAAGCCCAAGCTAGCCGTGTAGAGAAGCTGTGTGGAGAGCTGGATGCCCCACCAGTCTTCAGGAGTTGGAGTCACCCCAGTTGAGACCGAGACATCTTGGAGCAGAGAGGAGCCTTCCTGTCTAAATTCCTGACCCAGATTCTCATGAGATATGATAAAGTGGTGTTTTAAGTTACTAAGTTTGGGGTAATGCCTTACATACATTACCAGAACGCTTGGAATGCTAGACACTGGGACACAACCCTGCGATTCTAGAATTTAAAAATATTAGCACTAATAACTAATATTTTTGAACATTTATCATGGGGCAGATTCTGTACTAATTCTATGTGCATTGTCTCATTTAATCCTCACAACTTATTATCTCTGTTTTTCAGATGAGGACACTGAGAAAGAGCTTTAGTAACTTGCTAAGTATACCCAATAGGTAAGTAGTAGAGTCAGGATTTGAATCCAGCTTGGCATCCAAGCCTGCCTATTTCTGCACTTGCCCTATTCCTCATGGTACTGTGGGAAACTAGAGAATTTGGAAGCCTTGGAATCCCAGGGCATTGGACTCTCAGAACCTTGGAACTTGGTCTTCTAGACCCCAGGACCTTGGAATTTCTGGACCATGAGACTCTGACCCCTAGCTGGTTCTGGAATGCCCTCAGCATCTGTCACGAAAGTGGGGGCCCTGAGGGCCTGGGAGAGCCAAGGCCTTGTGGGATCCAGCAATTCTGCCCACCTGGTCCATGGGTCAGTCCTTGGTCCTGTTTGTCCCTTGCCTCCCAGGGGCCCTTCTGGCTTGTTCTCCTTTCTAGAGTGTAGGGGTTGGGGGTTGAGGAGCCTGAGCAGTTGTCTGGGGTATCTGATGATAGAATTCCTTCCCCAGCCTTTTGGATATCTGTTCCTGGGTGGGAGCTCCCACTACCTTCCTAAAGCAGCCTGTTCCATTATCAGAAACTCTTCCTTTGACTGCCCTGAACTCTACCTGTCTGTACCTTAGGGCTGTAAAATCTGATTGCCACTTCCAGTCAGGAGTCCCCTTTGCCACTTGGACACCCCCTCCCATCCATACTGGGGAGATGACTGCTTTCACCATTTCCTCTCCAGCTGCCTTTCCTGGTGACTTCTCCACAGTTCGAGGCCCGTCCATTGCCTTGGCCTCTCAGCTCCCTTTATTGACCTCTCTCCTTCAGTAAATCTGCCCTCCACCCTCCTCAGCCACCTGCTCCCATGGTCACTCCACCAGCTTGGTCATTATCAGTGTCTTTTCCACCTCCAAAAGGGAACTTCACCCATCCCAATCTGTGAACGCCCCCATTCTTCCAGGGCACTTATTCTGTTATCCCTCCCCCACCGCCCAACTGCAACAGTCCTATCTCATGGAGTCCTCTGATCTGCTGAGCCTACCACTTTCTCAGCACCTGTCACCCCCTCCTCTCTTCACTTCCCTTTATACCCAGCTTGGATTCCCCGGTGCATCAGAGTAATCACTCCCTTGCAGAAATCCTCAGTTCTCCAGCCTCTCCCTCATTATCCTTGCTTGGCAAAACCCCAGCCCTCTGTGTACTGTTTGCCTGCACCTGAGCCACCGACCTCCAGGAGGCCTCCCCTCTATTCACCCAATTGCTTCTTCCCTCCCCTCACCACCCACCTGAAAGATTCAGCCGTTTTCTCATCACAGACCCACTCAAGTCTCCAGACGGACCAGCCACAGCCCTTAGGCATATTCCTTCTAGGTTATAGTTCTGAGCCCCAGGTTGTCTGTGCTGGGAGGGCTCAGCAGTGTTGGTGCCCTGGGGGGGCGGGGGTGGGGGGAGCGGGGTAGGGGAAGATGATCTTGTCTTCACCCTGGGAGTCTGGGACAAGATTGCCCACCACCCCCCACCCCCACTTCACATACACACCCCTCCTGCCCCCTGCCTGGACAGACTCTCCTCCCTGCCCCCAGGCCTTACCTGCCTACAGCAAAGACAGTTAGCCCAATGGTGAGGTTCTGCTGTCCAGTCTCTTGCTGGGCCACATCTGGGTCAAAGGTGCCATCCCAAATAATGGGGGCCCCCCAGGAGGTGCAGGTCAGGACTTCAGGCCGGGCCCTGGAAAGGGCAGGGGTGGGGAGACAGGCCCATTCATCCCCCCACTTGGTGCATGCTCACAGCCACCTTCCCGGTGCTGGGCCCTGGGGACCCACAGTTGGCTCAGACCCAGTCCCTGTCCCCGAGCAGCCCCTAATATAGAACCACCCAGGCAGTTACAGGACTGGGAAATGTGTGCCCTGATGGGACTGCAGCCAGGGCTCTGCCAGGTGGGGTCTGAGGGGAGGGCAAGGATGCTGGGCAGGCTCTGTAGGGTAGGTGGGCATTCTCAGGGTGGGAGGATGGAAGCTCCTTACCAGAGATGCAGGGGCCCTGTGAAGTTGTCTCTCAGCAGGGGCATTGTGGCCCAAGGGCAGACGCCCATGGGGATGAGGATTTCCAGGTGCCTGTGGGGTGGGGCAGCAGTGAGGGGCACCCAGCCTGCCTCAGGAGTGCTCTTGCTTTGCTCCTTACAAGAGGGAGAGCCCATGAGAACACTTGCCCTGGCCAAGATGGCCACCACCCTCTGTCTCTCAGGTGGGTTCGTGGAAAGTAGATCTCTAGGGTCCTAACCCTGCCCCTGGTGGCCCCACTTTTAGTGCTGGGGGAAGAGGTTGTACCTGACTGCAGGGAGCCCGTACAGGAGTAAGCCTGAGAGGCCAAGGGCAAGTAGGATCAGCTGCCAGAAGATTCTCTTCCAGGTCCTGGGCGAGTAGGGGAAGGCATCAGCAACTCATTTATGTGTGTATGAAAAATTATTTATGTGATTTTAAAGTTTCATTTTATTTTTTAAAAAGAATATATTCTATTCATAAGGTACAGACATTCAGAGGTACAAAAAGGTATAAACAATGAAAAGTCTTTCCTGTTTCCAGCCATTCAGTTCCTCTGCATGGAGGCAGCCAGTGTTACCAGTTTCTTGTGTGTCCTTCCAGAGAGTCTGTGCATATATAGGCAAATACATATACGGTAGCAAACATGCACACATGTTCTCCCTTTCTTCCTCTTTCTTTTTTTTAACTTTTTATTTTGAAACAAGTTCAAACTCGTAGGGCAGTTGCAAAAATAATACAAGCCCCATATAGAGAACTCCAGCATATCCTCCCCTCCCCTCACATGCCCAGATCCACCAATTTTAACATTTTGCCACTTTTGCCCTCCCTCCCTCCCTTCCTCCCTTCCTTCCTTCCATCCACCCATCCATCCATCCATCCATCCATTATTTTCTGAACACTTGAGAGCAGGTTGTGCACATCATACTCCTTGAACACATAATACTTGCACATACGTTTCCTAGGAACAAGGTATTCGCTTATGTAATCACCTTAAGTGCAGTTATCAAGTTCAAGAAATTTAATGTTGATAAAAAGCTTACATTCTGTATTCCAATTTTTATGTCCTGATAGTGTCCTTTTGAGCTCTTTCCCCTCCATTATTAGGTCCCACCCAGTATCACAGATTGCATATAATTGTTGTTAACTCTTTAGCCTCCCTCCCGCCTGCCCTGCCTCCCTCCCTTCCTCTTTCTCTCCCTACCTCCTTTTCTCTCTCTTTCTTTGAAAAACATATATACAACATAAATCTTCCTATCCCAACCCCTCCTAAGCATACCGTTCAGTGGGATTAATCATATTTGCAATGTTGTGGTACCCTTACCTCCATCCATTACTAGAACTTTTCCTTCACCCCAAACAGAAACCTGACACTCATTTTGCATTAAGTGTTCATTGCCTTTGCCCCCCACCCCTGGTAACCTGTACCCTACTTTCTGTCTCTATTATTTTCCATATTCTCTGATATTTTCTTTGTGGTTACCATGGACCTTAAATTTAACATCCTAAATCTGTAACAGTCTCATCTGCTTTGATAACAACTTATCAACTTCAATATCATGCATAAACTATGTTCCTATACCCATCTGTCCCCCACCTCTATATAATTCTTGCCACAAGTTACATGTTTATACAATATGAGTCCCAAACCATGGGACTCATATTATGCTTTTGCCTTTTAGAGCTTGTAGGAAGTAAAAAGTGGAGTTACAAACCCAAAATACAGTACTGCTGTATTTATACCTACACATGTCATTGTCTTTACTGGGGATCTTTATTTCTTCACATGGCCTCAGTCAGTTGCCTAGTGTCCCTTCCTTTCAACCTGCAGAACTTCCTTTAGCATTTCTTGTAGGGCTGGTCCAGTGGTGATGAAGTCCCTCAGCTTTTATTGATTTGGGAATGTCTTAATCTCTCCCTCATTTTTTTTTTAAGTTTTATTTATTTATCCCTCCCCCCCCCCACTGAGATGGCTCCCTCATCTGTTTACTTGTTGTTTTTGCTAGTTGTTTTTGCTTGTTGTTTGCACTCGTTGTTTGCTCTTCTTTTTTGCTCGTCACCTGCATGTTGTTTTGCTTGTTTTATGCTCATTGTCTTTTTTTGTTTAGAAGGCACTGGGAACTGAACCTGGGACCGCCCATGTGGGAGGTGGGCACTCAACTGCTTGAGCCACACCTCGCTCTCCCTCATTTTTGAAAGATAGTTTTGCCAGATATAGATTTTTGGTTGGCAATTTTTTTGCTTTCAGCCCTTTAAATATGCTTCCCACTGCCTTCTTGCCTTCATGATGAGAAACTGGCACACTCACTTGAGACTGTTTTGTATGTGACATGCCGCTCTTTCAGAATTCTCCTTTAATCTTTGGCATTTACCGGTTTAATTGTAACATGGTATGGTGTGGGTCTGTTGGAGTTTGTCCTTGTTGGGAGTTTGTTGAGCATTTTGGATGTGTATATTCATGCCTTTTGTTAAATTTGGGAAGTTTTCAGCCATTATTTCTTTGAATATTCTCTGTCTCTTTCTCCTTCTGGGCCTCCCATAATGTGTATATTGGCATGCTTGATGGTGTCCCCCACACACACGTAAAAGCACCGTTCACTTTTCTTCATTCTTTCCTCTTTCTGCTCCTCAGACTGGATGATTTCAGTTGTCTTATCTTCAAGTTCACTGATTCTGTCTTCTCTCAGCTCCAATCTGCTGTTGAACTCCTCTAGGGAATTTTTAGTTTTTGTTACTGTGGTCTTCAGCTCTGTTTTTTTTTTTTTTTTTTCATAATGTCCATTTCTCTATTGATACTCTCTTTGTATTCATGTATTATTTTCCTGATTTCCTTCAGTTCTTCATCCATGTTTACCTTTAGCTCTTTGAGCATATTTAGGACCATTTTTCAAAAGTCTTTGTCTGCAGTGTCCCAGGTCTAGTCCTCCTCGTTGATGATTTCAGTGCTTTACTCTCCTTTGCCTGGGTCATTACTTCCTGTTTCTTTGTATGTTTTATAATCTTTTGTTGAAACCTGAACATTTTGATATTTTAGTGTGTTATAGCTAGCATTTAGGCTCTGAGGTATATGTTCCTTAAGCTCGCTAGTGTCATGACAGAGCTTTCCTTGGATGCTAGGAGCTAATAACAATAACAAAAAAGGAACAAAAGAAAACTCCTTTTCTGGTCTCTGAAGATTGGCCTGTGTGAGTGCTCTCCTTCAGGGCTTATCCATACAAAGAGTTTGAAGAATAGCTCCAGGTCAAAGCATAGGGGCCTCCCTAATCCTTCCTGCACATGCCTCTTGTTTGGGGCATACCTGTGGCCCTAGGAATTCCTCCCCACCATTCAAATGTCTCCTCTTCCCTAGGGAACAGTTTCTTCATGGTCCTGGAAACTGCACTGTATGTTCTACAGCCAGCAACCCTTTGCCCCAGGCAGCAAAACCTGGCTGCTCTCCTACAGCATTCTGTAGGAGAGCTCTGTGAGCTACTGAGGCAGGATTAAATGGAGACCTAAGGAGGAGAGGCAGAAAACCTAATAAATTTCCACACAAACACCACCCAGTAGAAAAAAACTAAAGCAGCATCCTGCTGGAAAGACGCAAACAAGTTGTGGGAATGCAGCCTATACTATTCACCCATCCACTGTGGAAGTAGCCCTGGCAGCCTGTGCCCACAGTTGCACACAAACAAGTCATGGGAATGCAGCTTACAATGTCCACCCAGCAGAAAAAGGAGAAAAACAGGATATTCCCACACTACCCACCTATTTTCATAAGCCCCTCGTGGAGCAAATTTCAGCAGGGATCAAGAGCAATAGCCAGGAGCCACTTACCACTGGACACCAACCCCTAAAAATCAAACCACTCAATGAATTTTCCCCGCTTTGTCCTAAATACTCCAGTCAGCATAAACCCAAACTCCAGTGATAGCCAATTAAACCCGAAGCCCCTGGAAAGGGGATGCATCTCTTATCTGGAGCATGCCTGCCTATGTATCTTGATGGGTGTACTTTCCCCATAATAAATTCTTTTCCTAACTTTCTCATAACTGTGGTGCATCTCTGAATTCTTATGACATAACCAAGAACATGGAAATCCACTACCTTCTACACACGGCAAATTCCAGGATGGCGAATCCCTCAGGCCACCACTAAAGAGACTGGGCTAGACACACTTGCTTCTCATTTGTGCATGAGGGTTACTCTGCTTCCAGTACCAGGACCAGGGGTCCACACTGGGAGTGTGGGCCTGCTCTGTGCCTGCCATTGTGATGTCTTCATTCCTCTCCTCTTTCTTTTTACCCCACAAATGGTAGCACAGTAGCCATATGTAGCCTTTGGGCAACTTGATGTAATTATGAATTCCAAAAATATGTATTGGATTATGCTTGTAAACGGATCTGTTCATCTGAACATGATTAAGTTATAATTGGGGCTTTGATTGGGCCACGTCAGTAGAACGTTGAGCCCCACCCCTTGGTGGGTGGGGAATTGAAGATAAAAGGCAAGGCAAAGGCCAGAGGGAGCAGTTTTTGATGTTGGAGTCTTGAGCTGGAGTCCCGGGAAGTAAGAGAGCTTGGTCGTGAGAGAAGGCCCCGGGAAAAGAAGTAAGTCATTTGCCTGAGAGTCTACAGCTGACCTTGTGGAGGAAACAGAGGAGTTGAGCCTGGAGACAAACAGAGCCCCTGCAAGAGAGGAACCCAAGAAGCCCGAACCCTGGCACACTTCAGCAGTTGTCTTGCTCCAACACGTGGCAATGGACTTTGGTGAGGGAAGAAACTCATGCTTTATGGCCTGGTAGCTGTGGACTTCTACCTCAAACAAATACCCTTTATAAAGACCAACTGAATTCTGGTATTTTGCATTAGCGTCCCTTTGGCTGACTAATACACCATGCATCTTGTGTTTCTCACTGAGCATTAGATCAAGGTTATTCCATCTCAGTACTTAGAGGTTTCCTCACCTCTTTTTCCAGCTCCCTACAATGCCATTGATTGGAGATAGGGCATTTTGCCTAATTGAGCTCCTTCTGATGAGCATTTAGATTTCAATCCTTTGCTTTTCCCGGCAGTGCTACAGGGCATGACCTTGGGCAGATTTGGGGGACAGTAACCTTAGGGGTTGGAGTGCTTAGCCTGGGTGACTTTGGCCAGGAGAGAATGTGTGAGGATGCAGGAGAGTTTGTGCCTTGGTGACTGGGAGTTGAGCGCTGTCTGGGACATAGAGATGAGTTGCTGGGTGGCATCAAGGGCTGGCTGTGTTCAGAGGCTGCACGCCTGTGACGGCTCCCATCACTGAGGGGCTGCTTCCTGCAGAGCTTAGTGGCCCTTCCTGGCTCAGAGGAGGCAGGTCCATGGTGGGTTGCTCTCCAAGAAGGATCCAAAACACAGAGGTTGAAAAGCTCCTCCTAGGGACGTCCTCAACCCCGCTGTAGAGACAGGGACGTCAGTGGGGAAGAGCACCAGCGCTGGGCCAGATTGCCTGAGTTTGAATCCCAGCCCCACCACTTAGTAGCCTTCTGACCCTGGTGGGGTTCTGGACCTCTGTGCTTCAGTCTTCTCACCTATAAAGTGGGGATAATAAGAATACCTACCTCGGAGGGCTGCCGAGCACTAGGACAAGGCCCCGCACAGCCGCCGCTCAGCACGTGTTAGCTGTTTTTTAGTATATTACTCTTGTTGGGGTCTTTGCCCTTCTTCCTCAACAGATGCCCCTCGTCCCCTTGGCATCTCCCTCCAGCTCCACTTCCTGCCCTGCAAATCCTTCCCACATCAGGCTCCCTCCAGTCTCCTTCCAGAAGCCTGCCTGCATCTGACCCCCTGCCCACTTCTGCTAGCCCGCTTCCCGTTCTCTGGGAACAGCTCTGAGAACAGGGCTTGCTGGTGGGGTGTGTGGGTGTCCGTGTGAGGGACTCGCCTCATGGCACCTCTAAGCCAGAAACCTGGGTGCACCCTGCCCCCTCTCTATCCCTGGATTGTGTAGGCTTGGCCTCCTTGGTCTCGCCTCCCCCTCTTTGCCCCTCCCCTTCCTCCCTGCAGCCCCTCAGTGATCCTGACCTGCTCATCTTTCACCAGGACCATTGCAGCCACCCCCTCCCCACTGCCACCACTCCCCACAGACCCCAGAGTCCTTGCACAAAAGCCAGCCTGCCTTGGCCATTTCCCTGGCACTCAAACAGCTCAGTCCACAGAGAAGAAATACATTTAATAGGCAAACACATGGAAAACTGTTCATCCTCATTCATAATCAGAGGCATGCAAATTAGAGCAAGGTGGTATGTTTTGCCTGTTAAATGAGCACTTAAAAAAAAAGTAAATGAAAATAGCCAAGGTGCAAGAATACAGTGAAATAGGCATTCTCATGCTTGCTGGTAGGAGTGTCAATTGTTATAGACTTTTTGGAAAGTTACATAGCTGTAGGAATTGAAAGCTTTCAGTATTCATCCTCTTTGATCTAATAACCCCAGCTTGTGGGAATTTGTTCAAAGGAGATAAATTTCATTATAGAAAAAGTTTATGCACCGAGATGTTCACCAGTTTCTGGTCATTTGTGCATTCAACCTAGAGTTATTGGGCACAAACTCAGTGTCAAGCACTGAGGTAAGTTAGGGATTTACAGGTGAATGAGACACAGGTCTCATCTTCAGGAAGATATATGATGTGGAGCAGGGGGGAAGCTGGGCCCCAAGACAGAAAACAGGTGAATGAAACAAAGCCTGGCGAAGGCTGTGATTAGTACAAATACAAGATGCTGTGAGGGCAGATTGGAGGGTGGCCCTTGAGATTGGCAAATGGGGAGGAAGTCAGGAAGGCTTCCTCAAGGTGACCTCTAAGCTAGGACCTGAAGAGTTCACAGTTAGTCAGGCAGAGAAGGCAGTCAAGTGGGACGGGAGGGCCAGGAAAGGAAACATGTAAAAGTTAATTGGTGAGAGAAAGCTTGGAATGTAATGGAACTGCAGATCACTTTGTGTGGGTGGAGTGTGGGGTGCGGATGGGGAGTGGTGCGAGTTGAGGCTGCAGCGGTAAGCCAAGGCCAGATCACAAAAGGGCCCCAGTTCCAGGCTGAGTTTGGACTTCACCTTGAGGTCCATGGGGAGCCAGAGGAAGTCATTCTTTCAGGGCATGACACCAGCTTTTTATTTGAAGAAGCTACTCCCACTGTACTGTTGAGCCCGGCCCTGGCAGTGAGGGCATGGCTGGAGACAGGATGACTAGAGTCAGGTGCCAGCCCGTGGATGCTGGTGGGGGCATGGCCCAGGCTGCTGGCAGTGGGGATGGGCAGGGGCAGTGGCAGGACCCGGTCACTGATTAGAGGCCAGGGCCAGGGGCTGGGGTGCAGAGGGCGAGCAGGCTCAGGTGAGATGGGATGCCCTGAGAGTGATGGGCTCCCCAGGGAAACGACACAGAGGGAGAAGAGGCCAGGGGCCGGTGGGAATGGGAAGGAGCCCGAGGGCGGACGTCAGGCTCTCAGTGGGTAGGGGATGAAGGAGGTGCAGAAGTGGAGGCAGGAGGCGAAGGCGACTCTTTCCAGAAGTTTGGCTGTGAGGAGGTGACAGAATGGTAATTGGAGGGGGGGTCCGTGAGGGGTTGGGATTGATTGCAGTGTTTTTTTGTTTTTTTTTTCTTTTACACAGGGGAGACTTGAGCTAGGTTGAAAACTGACTGGAAAACATCCAGTCAGTTTTGGAGTCAGAGAGAGGCATTATCTGAGGTGCTCAGAAATTACTGAGAAAGGCCGTAACGTCTGGCTGAAGGGAATGGCTAAGTACATTTGTCATGAAGACTCTGCAATAGCATGGGAAAATGCTTATGCAGGAA
>JAQZBX010100130.1:0-11398 GCA_029593785.1 Cabassous unicinctus
TGATAGCTACAGTAAATGTGGAAAAATGTTAAGATTGGTGGATCTGAGTATCTGGACAAATAAGGGATGTTGAAGTTCTCTGTATGGAGTTTGTATATTATATTAGTAACTGTAAGTTTGAAAGTATTCCCAAAATAAAAGTTTTAAAAACAAACTAATAAATAAATAATACTGATAGTCATAAAAAGGGGAAATGGGCCAGTTGAAAAATCTTGTTTATTTCCAACAGATTCCATAGCCACAATACAACAAAGAGAAATAAATACCAAGAGTCCCCTTCCACAGTGCCTGCCTGGACCACGTACCTGTAGGGCCCGTCTGTATCAGTCTCCCACCTCTTGCCACCCCACTCCACCCTAGCCAACAGATGGAAGCTTCGAGCACGCCAATGTCAGAAACCACCCAGGACCACCCCACTTTATTCCTGAACCACTTGCGTTTCTTCCACATACAACCTGACCCCTGATTGTCCATTCAGACCCTCCTTTGCACCCTTCCCCCTGTGCCATGATCTTAGTGTTGACTCTGACTTTGGCTCAGACACTGATCTCTGGTTCTTTCTACCCCACACCACTGCAAGAAACTTCCACCCCAGTATTGGCTCCTTGGCTGGCCCTCTGGTCCTTGTGGGGTTGGGATTTCATCAATATGCCAAGTGAGCTGAGCCATGCAGTCCAGAGATGTTAAATAGTGACCTGCTTAGTCATAAAAAGTCATGAGAGCAGTTTTTTCCAAATTTCTGCCCCAAAACACTCAATATGGCTCTTCTTTAAACTTGAGGCTTCGGTGAGAAGGAGTACCACAAGGAGCTGTAATCTCAGTAGGGATGCCAGGGAAAAAATGAAAAGTTTTTGGAGGTTAAACAGTCTAATACTTTAGGGTCCACCAACCCCTGGATTAAATGGTACAAACCCTGGATTAAATGGTACTTCAATTATTTTTAATTAGTATAAAATAAAAATGCTCAAAGCACCGTCCAAAGGGTTTCACATGCCTTTTAATTCTATCAAACGTAAAATCTAAGCAATAACTAGTTATAACCTCCATCCCGTCCAACCCTTTCCCTTATTGGAAGAACATTCCACCATCTAATAGTCCTTGACCCCAGATCTGACATTTCTCCCTCAGTGACTGAGGCCAGTGGCACAGGAGTTATTTGCAACTTACAGATGCAGCCTCACAGGCCTAAGCAAACTACTAACCCAGAAAAAGAAGGGACTCGAATCTCATGGTCCTTTGAGTCACTTTTGTTGAGCAAAAATTGTGGATTCAAGGCAAACTCCAATTGCCCCCTTCCTTTTGCTTTATTTGGGAATCAAAGGAATATAAATTTCTCTTTAATTTATTTGACTTTCTGTAGAGAAAAAATTGTGAGTCTGCTTTAAAAGCCAAATACAAATTCTTTTTTATATAAACTACATACATATCAAAAGATTAAATAACAGGATTGCTAAACAAAGGGGCTTTAAACAGAAAATGAGAATGGTATTCTCCCTCCTTCTGTGTGGATATACAGTATAACCTCCAAGCTAGGATGCAATGATGTGGGACTATCTTATTTAAGAGCAATGATCTTAAAATATTAATGATGTTTGTTCTAATAAGAGGGAAAATCATAGTAGGGTCATACTAGGGGTTTCAGGCCCCAATCAGGGATTTAACTCAAGTCCATATAATAACACTAATGACAGCCCTTGGCTGTCATGAGTGAGCTTTTAATTGTAATCAGCGGGAGAGAGGATTGGGGTGGGCTTACTCCATTTGGGCCAGCACAGGAATTTCCAGACAACCGTTTCTCAAAGCCATTGCCCAGGCATTAGAGTATGCTGCCTGAAAGTTTTTACAAGTGAACAGAACATGCTAGTGAGTGGGACTTCCACAGAAAAGGGTTAAACATTACTTCCTTGGGGAATGTATGTGGCTCAAGCGATTGGGCTCCTGTCTACCATATAGGAAGTCCAGGGTTCGATTCCCGGGGCCCCCTGGTGAAAGGCAAGCTGGTCCAGGCAGAGAGCTGGACTGCGCAGGAGTGCTGGCCCACACGTAGTGCTGGCCCGCCTGGACAGCTGACTCAGCAAGATGATAAACAAAAAGAGACATAGAGGAGAGACAATAAGAGACACAGTAGACCAGGGAGCGGAGGTGGTGCAAGAGATTGAGCACCTCTCTCCCACTCCAGAAGGTCTGAGGATTGGTTCCTGGTGCTGCCTAAAGAGAAGACAAGCAGACACAGAAGAACACAGACAGCAGACAGCGAGCACAAAACAACGGGGGGCAATAAATAAATAAATAAGTCTTTTTAAAAAATTATTTCCTTTATCATCTCAGCAAATTTTTATTTGTTTTTGGAGCATACCATTGCAAGCCATTTGCTGCCATATACTTTGGAACTATGAGATTTTGCCTAAACCAAGACCTCTGAAGAGGAATAAGTACCATTACAACTGAAAAATCAGACGAAATACAAAAAAGCAACTATTGACAGACTGAAAAGTTAACAACAGTAGGTAGTTTAGGGAAGAGGGCCAGAACTTAAAGTAATCCATATCAGGGCGTGAGTTTCCTAGTTGTTGTTTTTTTTCTTTTTTGATCTTCCGATCCAAGGGTGACCCCAGTGCATAACTGTGCAGCAGGCAGGCATCCTAAAACACTGAGAGAACACCAGGGCAGAGGATCTAGAAAAAGGGTACTTGGAATTTGAGACATCTTAGGGAGCAGAGAGCTGGTAAGGGGATCCCTAATTCTGTCACAAATCCTAGAATTACTCCTGAACTACACATGTATGAGATCAACCCAAAGTGATGTAACCATGATTTTGAAATCTGAACTACAAAATCATCCACCATCCATGTCCTAGACATATCCCAAAGAGGCACACATGAGGAGCAGGCTCAAAGCTGCATAGCAAAGGTCTTGAAAACTGAACTAACATTTGAACCTCTACCCACAGACAGCAAGATAGCAAGATAGGATTTGACGTTTAAACCTAATCAGATTGATTAACTGCTTTCAAAAATAAAAATCAACATTCCCCAGAGGATTTGACAAGACCCAGAGACTCAAATAAAATTCAAAATGTCCAGTAGGTTCTCTCTGCCTTAAGCCATCCTCACGCTCCTGTACCGTAATGACTACCTTCGGTCAGGTTTCCAGAAGCAGAGCCTAAGATAGAGATTCCTGGTGAAGTAATTCACTTGGAGAGTACTTTCAAAGGGAAGAAATGAGGGCAGCAGGAGCTAATCAAGGACATGGCCTAAGCTGGATCCTCAGGTGGGTTCTAGTGCACTAATTGTACCATGAGGCGGTCCCACCTTGAGGCAAGGTAGATTGCTGCCCCATGATTGCCAACCATTGGCTAGGGGAGGGGTGGGGGAAACTTGTTTTTCAGGCAGAACAACTCCTGTTGGCCAAGGACAACACTTTAGAGAAGAGGGCAGCTGTGACCTGTTAGCAGTCACCACTCACTCACAGCAGCTGGGAAATAGGGGCACCAGCATGAAAAGGGGATTTGGGCAGAGCACCCACAGCACCCACTACAGTAAACTTCACAGTGAACAAACCCCTGTCACCTTATTACATCATGCCTTTGATTAAAACCATCAGATGATTCTAGCTGCATGAGGTTCAGATGGGGAGTACATAGCCCCAACTCTCTACATCTTCACGTAATAACACCACAGTCTGCTCCAAATCAAATCAATCTCTCTCTCTCTCTCTCTCTCTCTCTCTCTCTCTCTCTCTCTCTCTCTCTCTCTCATATACATGTACACATGACACACACACACAATACCTTTTGGATAATGTAGAATATGTACCAGGCTTAGCACTAAATGCTTTGTGTATATCTCACCTAATTGCATCTCTATGATGTGGGAACCAGGATTATCACAATTTTATAAATAATAAGACAGAGTTTAGTGAGGTGATGTGATTTACTCAAGGTCAGAGGTAGGAAGTGGCAGAGATCAGATTAGAAGTCATGTTTGGCTCCAAAGCCAAACATATTAAATTCCAGTCCAAATGCTGCCACCTTGGAGTTAATTGATTAATTCCTCCTTTTAAACTAGATTTTTTTCCCTTCAGAGTTTGAAGAGTGTGTAACTAATATTCCCTCTCTCCCTCATCATTGCTTACCAGAAATGGACCTTGGTCCAACAGAGTCACAGAACCAGTCTCAGCTTCCTGCCTGAAAGGTCTGCATTCCATGGTGAAGCAGCACACAAATGGTCAGGTCCTTTGTTCACTTTCTGGAACTCTTTGAACAACAAGAAAGACTCAAGGTGAGGCCTCCATAATATCAATGCATTGAATGAATAGAAAAAAGTCAGTGGAAAGTCTGAACAACAGCATTTTCACTTGGCCCCTGGAGATTGGCTGCAGTGCTCTATAGAGACAAGGTAGGCTTGTAAGTGGAAGTGACCTTTCAGATGGTTCCATTTCCTGATCCACCTAGAGCACCAGGGCTGGCATGAGCCAGATTGCCTGCAGAGGCTGATCAAACGAAGCTGCTGCTATCATTCCCTTGGAGCTAGCATTCCCTGGAGAGGCTGTCACTGAGGCCATTTTCTAGCCTCCAGCCCTGAGGGACTCAGAGAAGGTGACCTGGTACGTGGGTGGACCATCAAGATGCATGGCATGACATGCCAGCCCAATGATCTTTTCTCCCACATGTCTAATTAGGCTTCATCATCATCACAGCCTCCTCTGGAGCACAGGAGCTAATGCAGTCTGACGGACATCAGAAGGCACTGTCAGCTCCTTTCTCTGGGGGCCTCGGAACCATGTCAACATGCTGATCCCAGACCAAGGCCACAGCCTCATACAAGGACATCAGGCTGGAAGGGGACACAGCCTCAGCCAAGCAGAACCACAATTTATAGTTGACATATGTCCTACAGAGAAGTGCTGGTGCCCTGTGTTGGGGGAAGACCTGTCCCCTAAGGCCTGGCAGAGCTGCTCAGCTCACCCCAGCACCTCTGGTCTAAATGCCGACAAACTGTAACAATTTTATAAAGTTCATCCCATGAATCCTTATGCCACACCATGCAGTAGGTACTGCTTTCCCTATGTCACAAGGTAGGAAAATGAGGTATGGAGAGATGAAAGAGATAAAGCCACTTGCCGGAGGCCACATGCTAGTCTCCTAAGGACCTGAGATGCTAATTCAAACCCATTTTTCTCTCCTAACCATTCTACTCCAGAGAAGAGCAAACATGACAGAAAAGGAAACAGAAAGGCTTAGATGAGAAAGACTGTGTCCTGTGATTCTTTGCCCGGCTGAGAAGGACGCACTGGAACAGGGTTTTAATGCCCCCAAACCACACTCCCCCCCACCCATCACTGCCTTTTCCAAGGTGTTCTTCGTGAAGGGTGGAGGAGAAGAAGGACATCTCTTTGTACCGCTTTGAGATTCAGGGAAGGAAGGCAGGGAGGGGTCTTCCACCAGAAGAGAGCAAAGGCAAGTGGGGGGCATGACCCTGGAGATACATCTTGGTGGGGGGAGGGAAGCTAGAGCAGGGGAGGCAGGCAGGTAGCAGAAAGGAATGTGGAGGAGCAACAGGGTGGAGCCAGATAGGGAGGGGCTGGGAGGGAAAAGCAGAAGTGTTTTGAAGGAAGGTGACAGGGGGTTTGGAGGTGGAGATCTTGACTGCTGCAGTTTCCCCCTCACTCAGCACAGTACCTACTAGACAGAAGACAACATAAATGAATAAATAAGTGAATAAGTGAATGTGAAATGCTGGAGACACAGATTAAGGTGCAGTTGCTGAGAGGTAACCCCATTTATCATCCCATTTACAGGAGAAAAATTCTTCTCCAAACAAGTCAGAACTGGGACTGTCACTCCCCTAAACCAGCAGGCCAATCATGCAAGCCTGCTCGGGGGGCCTTGTCAGCTGCCTCCTACCTCCCTTAATGAGATGTGATTGCTGAAGGGAAGGAGCTAATTGCATGATGTTTTATTAATCCTTCTTCCATAAAATATTAATTGCAAGCTTTCACAAATACAAAGCTGTGTCTGCTTTTTAATGCTCGGGTTTGCGGTCTCTCCGGATGAATGTTTGAGGGTGTTCTGTTGCGGGACCAAGGTGACAAGCATGATGCCAGATCCCAGTAAGCAAGCACAGCTGACAGCCCAAACCAAGCGGAGATGTCAAAAAGGCCTTCCTCGGTTAGCCACTCTGCCTGGCAGCCAAGGTGCTGTCCACGGGTGGGGAAGGAGATGCTTTGTGGTTCACAACAAATTAGACTACTGAGAGATTTATTCCCAAACATCCAGCCCACTGTGAGTACCAAGAGCCAAAAGGAGGTAGGATCTGCAAGAGGAAGCCAGCAGCACCAACATGGTAAGGACTGTGCTCTGGGACTCACTTCTTCCCCCACCCCCTTCTCCCTTCCTTCTCTTCTGCCTGTGATTGGGCCACCCAGGAAGGAAGCCATCAAAGAGAAGCATGAGCCTTAAACCAGATGTGTCGACTGAATTCAGGAGGTGATGGTTCCTGGAATGTGCAGAGGAAGAGACTGGTGTCCAGGCCTGGAGTGGGGCAGGTGGAGAGGGCTTTATGAGGAGCCTCTTCTCATCTGCTCCTGCAAGGATGCAGGGGGCTGCCTGCTGGCCCAGCGTCAGACCCGAGCACTGTAGCCCCTTGGAGGGCGTTCTGCACTAGTGGGAGAAGTAGGAATGGCCACTCCCCTAAGCCATCCCCACAGCCAGGACCCAACACCCGATACAAAGAAGCTAGTTCCACAGGAATAAGCCAGATGGTTCCAGGGCCTCGTGAGAGGATGCCCAGACTGGGGAAGGGGTCGAAGGCATATACCTCCAGAAGCCAACAGGAGGTAGTGAGGTAGTGTTCCCGAGAGACAGAAGGGTCATCTCTCCACATGGGGATGGTGACCTCGTATCACCCTCACGGAGACAACCTGCAAAGCAGATTGGGGCCGGCGACACTTCCCATGGCTGACATGCAGGAGGCCGAGTAGGATGCCTTCATCTCCCCTACAGCTTCTCTCTTTCCCCAAACCCCTAATGAGAAGCACTTGTGGGTGGTCTTAGCTCCAAACCACATGCCCCCTCCTCAACCCAAGTAGGTAGGGCCACAGCTCTAATCTGCATTGGAGAAAGAGAAGAAGAACTTGTTCAAAAAGTTTGAGACTGAAGATTTTAAAATAATGAAGAGGAACAAGCTTTTTCCAGAATAAGATAGAACCTGCAAGTGTTAGAAAGTTATGGAATGGAACAAAGATGTAGTTTATAGAACCTTGCTACTACCAAGTGTAGACTGCAAACTAGCAGTATTGGCTTATTAGAAAAGTAGAATCTTTGCCCCCCAGCCCAGGCCTGCTGAATCAGATCCCCATGTGATTCGCATGCACATTATATTTTGAGCATCACTAGTATAGTTGGTTGAAATAGAACATATCATGCTTGTATTTCAGTGAATTGAGATTCCTCAATAAATTGGTTAGCGGAGTGGGTGTAGCTCAGTGGTTGAATGCCTGCTTCGCATGTATGAGGTCCCCGGTTCAATCCCCAGTACAAACAAACAAACAAATAAACAAATAAATAAAAAGTGTTACATTAGACAGGGTCTGTTTCTGTTGCTTGCACTTCAAATCCTTAAACTGGAAAAGAAACCATCACTCATTAGTATTACTAACACGACTTCCAGTATCAGCCCTTCTCAAATTGATCATGAAGAAACAGTTGGCCTTGGGGAAACTTGAACCTCTCTTTGAACCTTCCTGATGCCCAGTGCTTTCATGCACAATGCATATTCTACCCACCCCTACCTAGAGCTGCCACATGGCCGCACACAGATCTGCTATCCCATAGTCTAGATCATACGTGGCTGTCCTGCTTCACCCTCCCAGAACCTGCTCTCCCTAATATTGACCCTTGTGAAATCCAAAGAGTAAAGTAAGTGTCAGAACAGAAGTGCAGGCACTGCAGCCTCCCTTCACAGTACCCCCAAAGGTGTCTCACGCGGATGCAAGAATAGTCTTCTCAGCCTCCATTTGGAGTCTGCCGTGGTGCTTCTCTCCACTCAGGTTCCCGCAGTGCTTCCTGCAGAGCCAAGGCACAGCAGCCCAGTGTGCTCAGCAGCCCAGAGTGCTCAGCGGAGCTGCTGTGGAGGTGCTGTCAGCCCCCTGGGACCTGGGTACAGGCCTGCGGTTCTACCCCACCACCTCCCATCCAAAACGTCCTTTACGCGAAGATGCATTGTATTCTTAATACATATATACATACATATAGATCATATAGATGATATAGAGAGATTTGATCAATGTCCGTCTGCCCCACTGGATGACAAGCTCTCTGGGGGCAGGTCTATCTCTCCTCAGTTCACCACTGTTACTCTGCACCCAGGCCATTGCCTGGCACACGGAGGTGCTCAGCCAATAATTATTGAATGAGTAAAAGGATGAATGAATATTTGAATAAATAATAACCTACCAGTTTCTGCAAGTCTCCACCATTCTGAGACTGGGTTTCATGATGTGTATAAGGGAGATCAGTATCCATCTCAGATGGTTGTCAGGATGATAACCTCTGTCCATAAAAGTGCCTAGCACAGGGCCTTGTACCTAGTAGACTGTCAATCCTTATTATATCTGTAATGATGGTGGAATTATATTCATTGCAAACCTCATATAGTGCTTATTACATGCTGAGTAAAACCTAAGGAAGCATTTTTCTCCTACTCAGTCTGCACAATCCAGCCAAATGTCACCTCCTCTGTGAAGCCTTCCCTGGCCCAGCCCTAGTTCCCACCCCGTTCTTAGGGGAACCTCCTCTGTTACCTTGGCACTTCATGAGCACCTCTACTACAGACCTTGCCACCTTCTCTTACACCCAGTTTTTTATGACTGTGACCTTCCTGAGGGCAGGGTCTCATCCTCTGTACCTCTGCAGGTATGAATGAATGGGCTCATGCCTCTTCTCTGATCTCTTCTTCACTAGCTTTCAGTTTGAAAACTGGGCTTACTGATTTCAAGCACCGGCTTTGAAATCTGACAAACCTGAATTTGAACCCAGGACCAACCAATTCTTATTTAGGGGACTTAGGGCAATTTCTTAATGCCTCTACACGTCCATTTTCTTTTATGTGATGTGTGATTAATAACACCATCCTAGCAAGTTTTGGGGAATTCGGTGAGATAATGGGTGTCAAGCATTTAATACAGTGTTAGTCACTTAGTAAATGCTCCATCAATTGTAATGGTTATTCTTACCTCACATTTATACTAAAATGTGAATGGTCACTGAGTTCTCAATTTGCTCCTATTCCTAGGGTATTTAAAAGTTCACCTCAGGCCTCCTGAATTCAATATAGTTGCCTTAGTTTTTATAAATAAATCAGGAAAAGTGAAATTATAGGCTTTTAGAGCATTTTAGAACTCAGTGACCTGGGGGAAAGATCTTCCATGAATATCAATAACATTTCCTTACAATGCCAACAGTGTTACTATACCCACCAACAAATATTTGCTGAGCTTCTGTAGGAAGCACCACTGTAGGAGAGTCTGAGAGGAAAAGGTATGGATACCATGTTGTAGGTAGAGGGATTCTTGCCCTCAAGGAGGTCTAAAGGAAAATATAAGACCAACTAATACAAATAGTCATTGCACTTTTCAGGAATACTTGGTCATGCCTCCTCTGAGCCTCCATAGTGCATTGTACATATCTCATTTACAGCTTATATTTAGAAGTAATTTTTAAATTATATGAACACTTATTTAGCACTTACCATGTGCTAAGTACTGTCCTAAGCATTACATGTTTTCTAACTCTTGAACTTTCTCACCCATCCTCTAAGCTAATGTCATTATTATATTTCATTTTGCAGGTGGGGAAACTGGCACAGAGAGATTAAGAAGCTTCCCAAGATTTCACAGCTCACAACCACTGCATTATCCCACCTCCCTGACTATACAGGTGCCGCATCTCCTCAATGCAGATGGCAATGCTAATGCAATAATATTAATAACAGATTAGAATCTCCTCACACACAGATTTGTCTTAAGAAAGACTTTTAAGTATCCTAAACATTGAAAAGATAATGATCCCTCCATCCCCATATGTCACTAAAATTAAAAATTATAGTATTCAATGAAAATAAATCGCAAAGTTGTCATGTACACTGAAATTAAAATAGCTTCTTCCTAGATGTTATGATTGCAAAATTCCGGAGGTATTCATCCAAACTCGAGCTTTTGCTACATTTTTTCCATGCTTCTACTTGGCTGATGACCTGAATATATGTTTGGTCTGCCTATGCTGCCTCCCAACCCAGAGGGCAGGGTCTATGCCACAGGCTCCTATTTCCCCAGGCTCAGTAGAAGACCTTGCCATGTTACTTCTCTACAGAGGTTTGTTGGGTGAATGCTTAACTGTGCACTCCCCACTCCAGTAAGGTTACAAGGTAAAATACAGTATGCCAGTTAAAACTGAATTTTAGCTAAACAATAAATAATTTTTTAGTATAAGCATGTTCCAGTCAGTATTTAACTGGGCATCCTGTATTTTTCTTTGATAATCTGGCAACTCTATACTCTAGATTTAAGAAGAATTCAAAGAAGAGTAACTATGGCTTGGAACAGAAGGAGAAGCTGTCATGGAAGAGATAGGAATTTGTAGCCATTGGGCAGTTTGATGTAATTATGAATTCCAAAAAGAGATATTGGATTATGCTTGTAAACTGATCTGTTAATCTGGGCATGATTAAGTTATGATTTAGGGCATTGACGTGGCGGCAAGGCAAAGGACAAAGGGAGCAGTTTTTGAGAAGCAGTTTTGATGTTGGAGAAAAGGCCCCGGGATAGAGACGAGCCATTCGCCTGAGAGTTCACAGCTGGCCTTGTGGAGAGAAGCAAAGCCTAGAGAGCCGAATAGTCTACAGCTGACCTTGTGGAGGAATCAGAGAAGCTAGCTAAGCTCGGAGAGAAACGCAGCCCCGGGAAGAGAGGAACCCAAGAAGCCTGAACCTCGGCAAACATCGGCAGCTGTCTTGCTCCAACACGTGGCAATGGACTTTGGTGAGAGAAGAAACTTATGCTTTATGGCTTGGTAACTGTGGAATTCTACCCCAAATAAATACCCTTTATAAAGACCAACCAATCTCTGGTATTTCGCAGTGGCACCCCTTTGCCTTACTAATACAGAATTGAACTATCTCAAGAAGGAAGCATAAAATACAATATTAATGGGATTCCTTGGACACAACCCAGAAGCCCTGTGAGATGGAGGGCATTCTTGGCAGAGAAACAAGTATGATTCGAGGGTTCAGTGAGCATGGCAGCATAGAGGACAGTGAGAAAACCAGCTGCGCAGAGCACCTACAATCCAGCATTTCCAAACTTCTGCCAGTTCTTTGATGCCCAACCCCACCCCACCATC
>JAQZBX010100131.1:0-11399 GCA_029593785.1 Cabassous unicinctus
CTTCCCGGCAGTCAGGGAGGGAGAGACAAAATGGCGCCTCTGCTCTGGGCTTCTAGAAAGGCCATGGAGGAGGCCCGTGTTGGCCCGGTTCTGCCACTTTAGCTCTGGTGAAATGCTCAGGGAGTCACCGGAGATTAAAGGTGCGAGATGTATGATGACACAGGCCCAGAGGGACCTCCCTCCTCTTGGCTGCCTCAAGGGCAGGAAAGGGACAAAGGGACGAGGGGGAGCCACCTGCGGGGTGGGCAGCAGCTCTGGGTGGAGCTGGGCCCTGCTGAGGGTCCTTCACCCCTGCTCTTCCATGGCCCCAGGGAGGTAGGCGGTGACAGAAAACTGCTTTGCCCCTGTGACTTACTTAGCTGGATTCCCGTGCCTGAGACCTGCTACGGAGTGCAATTGCTAGCTTGCTGTTCTGCTATAGGAAAAGGGATTGGGAGGTCCTGGCAGATCCCTGAGGCCTGCTTGGGCACAGGTAGGCTGGTGTCTGACTGGGGGGTCGCAAGTGGAGGTAAAACTCCTCCAAATAGACGTGGATTTCTGATTCCCACTGATGAGGGACAGTGTGGGAGTGGGTGTCAGGGACCTCAGGCCAGGCCTCTGGCGTGGATTCTAAGCTTACCTGTGCGTTTGTGTGCGTGAAACCTGAGCGCACTGAGCCCACGTTGTCCAGGGCGCATGCGGGGCAAAAGGCAAGCCCAGAATTCATCACCCAAAAGTTAGAAGGTCGCAGGAGATGGCAAGAGCTTGTCAGCCATCCTCTCCTCTGGCCTGTCTGAAATGGGGAGGACGGAGCTCTAGAGGATCAAATTTTTACTTTCTCAACTTTTTCCCATCTTCCAACACCCCCCTCCACTCTTCTCCACCCCGCCAAAAAAAAACCAGACTGAGCAGGGATGGACAAGCAGCAACCAAATTGTCTCCCCCGCTCCCCCCACCTGCCTCCAGCCCATAGGAGGAGGTTGTAGCTGTTCACATCAGCTGTAGGAGCTCCCTCCAGACGCTCCAAGGAATCCTGCTAGCTGTTAGTTACTGGGACTGTCTTGTCCCAGACCCCGAATTGGAACATCCTGTCTGACAAGTCTAAGACCAAGGGGATAAGAGTGGGCCAGAATATCTCAAATGGGAGCCACCTGGGAAAATCTGGGATTCAGGGTCACCTCCCCTGCACCAACTGGCCTTGGGGCCTCCTATGTCCCCAGCCCCAGATTTTCCTCCCTTCAGGAATGGGATGGGGAGAAAGCCTTCATCTTCAGAGTCCCAGCCCACATCCCCTCACTCCTCTCACCTCTACCCCCCATCTGAAAATCTCGTGGAGCCCTTGGACATTATTCCTCTGCACTCTCAGCCCCCCTACCTCTCCATCCCACACACCCCCACCACCACCCACCCCCAGTGATGAGGAGTGCAGAGAGAAGCAGATGTTTCTAATGAAGAGCCCAGCCCAGGGCCCCGGAGGTAATGGGCAAGCCTTACAGCTCTGGCTCCCAGGGAGGGGCCACAGCCCCCAGGCCTCTGAAAGCACAAGCTGTGCAGTGAATGGAACACACACTCTCTTGAATTCTCCGCTCCTTTCAGGAAATTGCTAAGTTAGCCCTTGGCTTTCTCCTTCCCGGCGCCGTTTCCATAGCAACCGCCTCCCCATCCTCCTGAGCCACTCTTCGGTCCTTCCCGCCCCCTCCTCTCCAGCCCTCTCCCCGTCTCATCTGTCTGGGTGGGAACTGGGATTAAAGTTCATCGGGGCCTGGGATGCTTTTCCCAGGGCCACTTTGCCTTCGTGATCCCTTTGCGGCTGCCCGGCCCCTGCCCCAGGCTTTTCAAGTCCCCCAGACTTAATGACCGACCCTCAGTTTCCTCCTCTTCCCTTTCTCTGTCTCCAATAAAGCCGGAGAATTAACCCAGGTTTTAAGTGCCCCGTTTCCAAGCTGCATATCAAAGGGGCTTCCCCAAGCTGCTTCTGCATTTCAAAGGGACTGATTTATCGCTTTCACTTAACCCCATCCCCCACCCCCGCACGTTTTGGGGGAGAGCTTTACTCAGAGGTCAAACTCTGGAAAAACAAATGGCTCCCCGCTCACCCCCTCCTGGGGTGCTGTGGAATCTTAGTGTATAAACTGCTCAGTGGGTAGGTGGGGACCCAGTCGGCAGGCACTCCTCAGCAGCCTGGGACTCAGACTTTCCAGGGACACGGGGTCCTGCAGAGGACTGAGGCAGGTCCCCAAAACGTTTGTGCTCTCCCAGCTGTTGTTGCAAGGAGTGGGGGTGGGGCAGGGCGGTTAGTGCCCAGAACTATTCCTGGGAAGGGTGTCCATGCATCACCTCCAGGCCAACACCTTGACAGTTTCCTGTTTCCTCAGTGTTTCCAGGGGCCCTAATCTGTGACCTGAACAACCTCCAGGCCAAGGATGCAACCTGCCCTAGCAGCTCTGACCCTCGGATACAATCCCGGCCCCTGAGCTTGCCTCATTCATTTCTGTTCTCCAACTCCCAATGCAAAGTCTTTGCAGGCACTTAACTTTCAGCTGCCGTAGAGCTGGGCCAGGCTGAGTCACCCCATACTCCAGCTCTCCCTCCTGCCCTCAAAGTGACACCTCACCCATACCCTTCCTTCCCAACCCCACCCCATCCTCACATGTTCACTCACTCTCTCCCCCCAGGCCTGCCAGTGTCCCCATGCCCTCTCCCACCCAGCCTCAACCTTCCTGGTATTCCTGTTATTTCCCAAGGGAATCATTTCCCCAAATGCTGGCACTCCTCCTTCGGTGAAGCATCTGTCCTTGCTGCCCCCGGGCAGATGCTTTTATTGCACTGAAGAGTGTGGGGGTTCTCCCTCCAAGGTAACTCAGACCCATTCCCAGGCTTTCTCTGGCAAGTCCTGCCGCAGACTGACCAGGAGCGCTGTGAGCGAGCAGCCAGCGAAGAAACCTAGGAAGAGACCAGACAGGTGGCCAGGCACACTTGAGGAACTTCTTAGCACTGAGGGGCAGCAGCGCCACGAAGCCAAGAGGCACCGAGTGCAAATAGGTTTCCCCTTAAAGGACGTGTCTCTGCTGCCCTTTCTCACCCTTGTTGCTTGCTCACGTGTTCATTCATTCATTTATTCATTCACATGACCATTTATTGTGTGCCCACTGCATTGCCACAGAGGCTCAGCACTTGGCACTGGTGAGGGCGTGATCAAAAGATGAAGGGTTCACTCTGGAGTGGGGGAATTAGACGGTATGGCCAAAGATCAATTACAGTGCAGTGAGATAAGCCTTCTCTCCCATAAAGAGGCTGGCAAAACGTGCTGACATTGCCTCACTCTCTCCATGGGGATCCAGAGAAGGTTCCAGACAGAAGGAATGAACTTGAAAGATGAGCAGGAGGAGCTTACCAGGGAAACAAACTTATTCCAGGCAGAGGGAACAGCAGGTGGGAAGACGTGGCTGCCCAAGCCCACCTCGTGTGCTGGTGTTAGGCAGGTAAGTGTGTCTGGCCCATGAGAAGGTGGCAGGAGGTGTTGGGAGGTGAGCCTGGAAGGGCAGAGGGGATGACGTTGCACCTGCCATGCCAAAGAATCTGGAAGTTGGGGCTGAGCTTCAGAGAACACCAAATGCAAAGAGGGAACAGAAGAAGGTCAGGAATGGTTGGGGGGTGGGGAGCTGGCAGGAAGAAGAGTGAGTCAAATGCTGGGTTTTAGCCCACAGCCCCCTGCTGACCCTCCCTGTCCACTTCTTCGCACTGAGAAGCACTGAGCTGGGCAGGCTCTTTTGCAGAGAATTTGCGGCAGAAAGCGCTCATCACTCGATCCTCTTGGATGGCTGAGGAGGTCAATGGAATGCACGAGTGGAAACTTCTCTCTCCCTGGAGATTGGTAAAAGAGACAGGAAAAGTGTAAGGCAGACTATTCAGGGCCTGGTAATATAAGCAGGCGAGGGGGTAGGAGGGCGTGGGGGCAGCCTTGAGTTGAAAATGCAAACATCACAGCCAGACAACAATGCTATTCCCGCCCTACACCAGCCACAAAGCTGCCTTTGGGATTAGAAGGAACTCTGTGAGGGGGGTGGGCTGGGGTATCTAAGTCCTCTTTGGTGCCCACGCTTTGTGATGCCCCAAAGCGGGAAAGTCCACCCAGTCAGTGTTTCAGCCTCCCGCTGGAATGTGGTAAACTTCCCAGCACTGGATCCAGCCTTCGCAAGCCATATCCTGCATGACTCCCATTTCTTCAGCCTGTGCTGTCTATGAGTCCAGGGTCTCTGCAGAGCAAATTGTGCTGGACATTAGGACTTGTGAAGCCACAGAAGGAAACAGGGGACACACCAAAGAGCAGAGCAGGTTGCTGATGATGCCTGAACCCTCATATTTTATGATGCACCTCATCTATCAGCACATTTCACACCATATGAGAGTCTTCGTGCAATAGATATGTTCCCCAAAGCTGTCTGGGGATGAAAATGGTGCAATTCGAGCAACAGTTTTAGATGTCTCAGGAGGACTTGTAATTGTAAGCCAGCAGTCAATCTTTGTACAGACTTTTTATACAATCTGGATATTTTTCATCTATCTTGGGTTTGCTTAAAGCAAGCTGCATCCATCCCTAACAATGTCAAGATGGCTGGCTGGGTGGCCTGGCGCCCCCCCACTTGGACCTGCACCGTCTGTACATGTGCCTCTAGATCTTGGCCTCCCTACATGGCTTCCCGGCATCTTCCTCCCTGAGGACTGCTCCAGGGTCTTCCTCCACACCCTCCTTTGTGCTTTTTCTCCTTGGTGGCGCATCTCGAGCATTTGCTTACTCTGTCCAAAGTCAGGGCTAAGGACGTGGAGGAAGGAAGACACCAAGAAGAAAAGGAAGCTTCCCCAGGTAGGAGGTTCTCCTGGCACTTTTGGGGGATGAGCCCCATGATGCCCTCGGGCCCTAGGAAGCCGGTGCCGACACGTTGCCCAGGCGGCAGACAGCCTCTCTCAGGCTCTGTTCACCAGACAGGTCAAGGCTCCCTCCAGGTCATTTTTAAGGCAAGGGCACTGCAGGCTCCAGGCTGTGACCTTTTCAAAGGTTGCCTTTATTCAGAGTCACATTTCTCGGTTTTATTTCACCTCCATCCAGCTCAGGACAGGAGGGGTAGAAGAGAAATCTGAACTTGCGTTGTACCTTTTCCCTCTGAACTTTCTTGCCTTCAACCAAAACATTCCATTCCTCTTTTTTTGTGGAATTAATATCCACTCCCTCTCACCTGGATGGGCCAGCCCTTCTGTGAACCCTCCTGGACAATGTCTTTCTTTAACTTGTCTCGAGCCCTCGGTAAGGTCACCTTTCTCTTCCCCCCACCAGAGCCCACATGTCTGATTCAGTGACCGAGGCACGTGTTGAGGGTAGTCTGGATTAGGTCTGCTGGAAGCCAAGGAAATGACATTGTTCTGATTCGGGACCTGCAGAAGTGAGTCAGCCCCCACCCCGTCAACCACCACGCTTACACAACATCACTGGCGTTATCCGTGAATTATTGTCTTTGGTTTGTTAAACTGCAGAGCCCAACCAAGACTTTGGGAGCCTGAAGATGACTAATTGGTCTGCAGTGGGCTGAACATCAAGTACATACCTGACCTCTGTCCAAAAAATGGAATACAAGAGCACCAAGTCAGGGGGCCTCCTACCTCGGAGTGTCTTCTGGAGGCCTCTGGTCACCCCTGAGTAGTCAGCCCTGTATATTACATTTGAATGGGAAGGGTACTTAGGAAAGGTGGGGCTGGGTGGCCAGGAGGAGTGCAGCATCCCCCCCTGGCCCTCCTGAGGCCAGCACCCGAGCCTTGCAGCCTGCATCCTGTGGGGTGGACCCATGCTATGTTTTCCTTTCCTTCAATGGCAGAAATTGAGGACCTGCCAGATTGGAGTTGGGAATTGGATGGTGGCATTCCTTCACATGGGACAGAGTAGGACTATTCTCGGGTAGTGGGATAGTGCTGTGGCCACCAACATGGGCTTTGGAGTCTCAGAGGTCTGGACTCAAGACCTGACCCTGCCATGTACCAGCTTAGCTAGTGACTTAACCTTAGTTTCTCTGAGCCTTTGCTTCCTCATTTATAAAATGGGAATAATAACAGTGACAACCATGTAGGACTGTTGAGAATTTTGAGTGGCATTGTGCATGCAAATGCCTGGCACATAATGAGTGCTCCCTAAATGGTCCTGTGGTTGTTGTTGTTGTTGCTTGTGGTTGTTAATACCACTTTCACAACCCATTCTCCCTAGGCCAAAGACTTTAACAAAGTCTTTAAGGAGCCCTGCTTACTTATCTCTGCATCCTCAGTACCCAGACACACAGTAAGGCACAGGCAGTGGTGATTAAGCAGAACTTCAGAAGGTGAGGAGCCCCAAAGAGAGGGAGCAGCCTGTGCAAAGGCCCTGTGGTGGGAACTGCATGACCCATTTGAAGGGAATGCTGTAGGGAACAAAACAATTATAAGCTAGAGGGGCCAAGCAGGAGATGCCCCAGCTAGTCCTCCTGCTCTACAATTTGCATCACAACAGCATAGAGGCTTGGGGCCTTGATACTTCCTCAGGGTCTTCTGCTCAAATCCTTGCCAGGAAACTTCCAACAGGACAGAATTGTTTAAAGGGATTTGAACCCTGAAGGACCTGCAGGAACAGAAATACACAAATACACAGAGAAGATCCTGAGGCCTTTTGTGTTTAGTTACCATAAAAAATTACAGTCGTTGAAAGGGAAAGTCTAAGTTCATGTATATTACTAAAAGGAAAGCTAAAAAATGTAACATGGGACTGTATAGCATAGTAAAACCTCATGTGAAATATGCATATGGGTAATATTGCATATATAAGGCCATTTTTCTTTGAAACTGAACAAACGTATGTTAATATTACAAGACGTTAATATCAGACCAAAAAAAACCATTATGCTAAATGAAAGAAACCAGACACAAAGTACTACATATTGGATGATTCCATCTATATAAAATGTAAACATATATCAATTTATAACGATGAAATTAGATTAGTGGTTATGTAGGGCTGGGGAAGGATAGAGGAATTGAGAGGTGACTGTTAAGGGGTATGGGGTTTTTCTTTTTGGAGTAAGAAATTGTTCTAAAATTTTTTGTGGTGATGAATGCACAGCATTGTGATTTTACTAAAAGCCATTGATTATACACTTTGGATAGATTGTATGGTATATGAATATATCTCAGTAAAACTGCTTTAAAATAATACATACATGTGCAAGAATAGCCAGAAATAGCAGCTATGTACAGCAGAGGAAGCATAAAGAGATTGAGAGGTGAGAATTTTTTTGTTTGTCTGTTTTTTATCATTATTATTATTATTGAAATAATGAAAATGCTCTAATAATAATTGAAGTAATGAATATACAGCTATGTGATTATACCAAATACCATTGATTGTACACTTTGGATAGATTGTATGCTTTATTAATATATATCGATGAAATTGATCTGTTTAAAAAAAAAAAATCTCCAAACCTGTCTGGGCAATTTGTACTTGGAATTGGATAATTAGGAGGGGAAAGAGGAAGGTGCTGGGGAAGGATGCCTGGGAGGGGCAGGCAGGGTTTGCCAGGTGGGGAGGGAGGACTTTGCAGACTAAGACAAAGGCAAGGATTAGGGGTGCTCTACTCCCACCCTCCCAGGTGCCCCTTAGCACCCTGCCCCGCTCACCAAACCAAAGGCGTGGCTTTGGTCCCCCAGTCCATCCCTCCCCACTGGGCCCTCTCTCAGCTGAAGCCATTGGCCTCCCAGGGGCACTTGCATTTAATAAAAGAAGATTCTTGACACCCCAAAGGAGGAGCTCATTAATGGTTCTCTTTCTGGCCCACAGGGAACTACAGGGAACATGTTTTGTAGGAGCTTGCTGAGGCCCTCGGGGGTGGGAAGAGGCAGAAAGGCAATCAGGAGCTAGGCCGAAGTGGGTCTCCCCCAACTCTTGGTACTGTGACCCTATAACCTCACTGCACTGTGTTTTTTAAGTCAGTTTTTTTGAGATGCAATTTGCATCCAGTAAGATGAACCCGTTTTAATGTATAGTTCTACAGGTGTGACAAATGCGTAGTCATGTTACCACTACCACCATCGATTCAGAACATGTGCCTCACACCCCAAATTCCCGCATGCCCCTTTGAAGCCAGCTCCTTCCCCCAGCCCCAGACCCTGGCAACCACAGTTAGTTTTTTTTGTCCCTGTAATTTTGCCTCTTCCAAAATGTCATATAAACGGAATCACACAGTATGTAGCCTTTAGAGTCTGGCTTCTTTCACTGAGCATAATATACTTGAGATGTGTCCATGTTATTATGTGTATCAATCGTTCATTTTTATTGCTGAGTAGTGCTGCACTATACGGATGGACAACCGTTTGTCTATCCATTCAGCAGCTGAAGGATATCTGGGCTGTTCCCAGTTTGGGGCTGTTATGAATAAAGCCGTTATTTGTGCCGAGGCTCTTATGTGAACATAATTTTTCTTTTCTCTTGGAAAATATCTGGGTGGTATGGCTGGGTCATGATAAGCGTACATTTATGTTGACCTGCCAAACTGTTTTCCAGAGTGGCTGTCCCATTTCGCACCCCCACCAGCACTGTGTGAAAATTCCAGTTGCTCTACATCCTCACCGGTGCTTGGTATTATCCATTTTTAACTTTTAATTGTTTTTTTATTTTAGCCATTCTGAAAGGCGTGATAATTTCTTATTATGATTTTAAGTTAATGACTAATGACGTTAAACATCTTTTCGTATGCTTATTTGCCATCTATATTCCTTCTTTAGTGAAGTGCATATCAAATACTTGGCACACTTTTTAATTGGATTGTTTATTTTCTTATTATTAAGTTTTGAGAGATTTTTATATATTTTGGACCCAAATAATTTCTCCCAGTCCATGGTTTATCTTTCCATTTTCTTAAATGTCTTTCGAAAAACAGAAGTGCTTAATTTTTATGAAGTCCAATTTATCGACTTTGTCTTCTACGGATTATGCTTTTGGTGTCACTTCTCAGAAATCTTTGCCAAACCCGGCACTACAGAGATTTTCTCCTATGTTTTCTTCTTGCATTCTTTTAGGATATTCTTTTATAATTTTTTCTTATATTTTTGTCTTTTATACTTTTACATTTTCCTATGACCTGTTCTGAGTTATGGGCCAAGGTGCCCAGTCTTCCAGCACCATTTTTTCTGAAAGACTATGCTTTCTCCATTGAGTTGCCTCTGTACTCTGTCAAAATCGACTGATTACGTGTGGGCGGGTGTGTTTCTACACTCTCTATTCTTGTTTACTCCCTTGTTACGTATGCCGTCTTGATTACTCCAGCTTTATAGTAAGTCTTGCAATCAGGTAGTAAGGGTCCTCTGAGTTGCACTGTTTTAAAGCCCTCTTCCCTCCTCTTTCCTGTGGCCTCTCAGTCCAGGAGGCAGAGGCTGGATGCTAGACAAGGCACAAGGGCCTTAAATGGCCCCCCAGGCCTTTGTGCTGGGCTGGGAAGTTCTCTAGCTACCTCCTATCATACCTGACCCAGCAATGTTAGGCCTCTGAGCCTTTGACCAGGCCTCGGCCTGGAAGGCCCCACCTCCGGCCCCCCCTCCACCCCCTCTCCTTCTGGCTAACTGAAGACTCAGCTAAAGCATGCCCACCTGCGGAAGGCCTTCCCTGACTTCCCTGGGCCGGCCGAGGGCCGCAATGCCCTGCTCCCGTATTCCCTCACCCCTGTGCTTCCCTCTCTCTGAGCACCCACCTCATTCAAGCCCTGGCACAGGAACTGCCAGCTCTTCCTTAGGTCAGTGCCCCAGGGCCCCCACGATGTGTCTACTTTAGCCAGCCCCTCCCGGGGCCCTGCCCAGGGTCTGGCACAAAGTTGGTGCCAACACCTGGCTCTTGAATGAACAGATCCAGTGACCGACTCTCCCCAAGGACCCGTGATGGTGAAAGTGGGAAGCTTCCAGGCTCATAGCCCAGCCTGGAGTGGTCCTGAGTGTTCTGGCCATTTTCTCCCCTTCTCTGATTGCTAAGTCAGGGACTTCAGGAGCCTCAAGCTTCAGCCAACAGAGAAAGGTGCTCAGGAAATCCCAATTTCTCCCCACTGGGGCCACTGGAAGGCTGATACCAGATTAGCGCTGCATCCAGGAAGGCTGCCTGGAGGAGTGGTTTTAGGAACAGGAGTGACAATTTTAAAAAGAAGAAATTCCAGGTCCCAAGCATCTCCTGAGAGAAAAAGAGCTTTCTCCTAAGAATAAGGACCTCACCAGAGACATCCAGGGGAAGCAGCGTGGCCTCCCCAGAAGGCCCTCCATGTAAACAGTGTAGTATCGTGACCACAGTGTGGACTCTGGATCCAGGCAGCCCAGGTGTGAATCCCGGTGCCTGAACCTACCAGCTGTGTGATTTGGGCAAGTTACTTCCTATCTCTGTTCCTCAGTTTCCTCATCTATAAAATGGAAATGATGAAAGTACTTCGTCTTTAGGTTGTTGTAGGGATTAAAGGAGTCAATACATGAATAAATAAATACATGTACGTTCTTACTTAGATACATGCTTACTACAAATAAATATAATAAATACCCAATACGTTTTGGCTATCACTATTTGGAGAGTGATATACCCTTGAAGCCCACTGCTGTCAAGATGTGTGAGCACAGCTTCCTCTCCCTCTTATCACCCCCGTCCCCCCACTCAGGCAGGAGTCAAGGCCGTCTGAGCAGCTCGATGCAGCCGCTGTGCCACAGTCCCCTGTTGCAGCATGGCTGCAGAATAAGCAGCAGGCAGCACTGGGAACAGGCTTCCCCTGCCTCCATGTCCCTATGTACCAGGCACTGTGGGAAGCCCTGCCAGGTGGGGTCTGGGCTGGGAGTTCATATCTGGGTGCCCGGGGGTCCTTGGGCAACAACATAGAGTGGGCACTTCAAGGCCAGAGCGACCCGACCATCTGACCTGCAAGGAGGAAGCCCACTTGCAAGGGGCTGGGTGCTCCCCAGTGCTGGGAAGCAGAGCTGTGTTTGCCCATGAGATCAGGTCCTCCTGAGACGGGCAGTACCAAGAGCACCGCTGATTTTATTCTGGAGTAGAGGGGGAGAGGGTGAAGGGCTTCCAGCAAAAAGATCTGGACATGAGGGGCACTGAGTACGGAGAGAAGTGCAGGGCAGGGGCATGGAGGCAGAAGTGAGGGGTTCAGCCACAGCTCTCCCATCACTGTGTGACTGTGGTAGGTTACTGAACTTCCCTGAGCTTCATCTCTCCTTAGAGGACAGTGCCACCTCCCTGACAGGGTGCCTGCTGCTGTGAGGAGCAAAAGGGGGAGCAGGCAGAACCCTGGGTCCACCCAGCCTTCCTTCCCGGACCTCAGGCTGCGCACCTGGCTGTGAGCTCCACCCAGGGTGGGGCGTAAAATTCCTGGGAGTCC
>JAQZBX010100132.1:0-11398 GCA_029593785.1 Cabassous unicinctus
TTCCTCCACAAGGTAGACTCAGCTGTAGACGATCAGGCAAATGGCTTGCTTCTCTTCTCCTGGGGCCTTCTTTCCAACATCAAAACTGCTTCCCAAAAGACTGCTTCAACTCTTTTCTTTGCCTTGCCTTTTATATTCGATTCCCTACCCACCAAGGGGTGGAGCTCAACGCCCTACTGATGTGGCCCAGTCAACACCCTAATCATAACTTAATCATGCCCAGATTAACAGATCAGTTTACAAGCATCATCCAATTATATTTTTGGAATTCATAATTACATCAAATTGGCCAAGGGTTACAGCTTCTTTGATTTCTTTCATCAGCATTTTAAAATTTCAGCATAAAAAACCTTGTACATATTTTGTTAAGTGTATATATATGTATTTCATTTAGTTTGGAGCAATTTTAAATGGTATTGTGTTTTTAATTTTGGTTTGCACATGTTCGTTGTTAGTATATGAAAATGAGAATGATATTTGAGTGTTGATCTTTTATCTTGTGATCTCTCTGAGTTTTCATTTCTTTTGGTTTTGGTAGATTCCTTAGGATTTTCTATCTACATAAACATGTCATCTACAAATAGAGACATTTTATGTCTTCCTTTCCCCTTGGAATGATATTTATTATTTCTTGTATTAATCAAGGGGTATAAAATTCCAGTAACAGTAGTAGGAGTGGACATTCTTGCCTTTTTCCTGATACTAGGTAGAAAGCATTAAGTCTTTCACTCTTGAGTGTGATAACAATAGATTTTGTGTATATGCTCTTTATCAAGTTGAAAAAATTCTGCTCTATTCTTTACTTGCTGAGTTTTAGTCATGACCAAGTGTTGGATTTTATCAAATGTTTTTAATTTTATGCATTGATTGATACAATCATATGATTTATCTTCTTAGCCTGTTAATGTGACAGCCTAATCTATGTCCACTCTGGTTTGACTTCAATTGATTGATACATCTTTTCATTATTGGCTATATTTTCCTGATTCTTTGAATGTCTGCTAATTTGTTATTGCACTTTAAACATTATGTACTGTACCTTTGTTGTGTGCTTGATATATATTTTTCCTTAAAAATATTCTTGAACTTTGTCCTGGCATCAGTTACTTGGAAACAGTTTGATCTTTTAATGTCTTGCTTGTAAGGTGGGACCAGAACTGTGTACAGCGCAGTGCAAATTACTGCTGACTACTGAGGCAAGACCTTTCTGTGAGCTCTAACTAATGCCCTGGTAAATTTATGAGGATTTTCCCCTCTAACTTGTGGAAACAAACTCTATTCCTATCACCACTGTGTTAATACCAAGAACTATTATCTTTTATCCTTTCTTGTGGTTCTTTCCCAGGTATTTTCTATTGTATGATCAATTTATCCTTTCTTGTGGTTCTTTCCCAGGTATTTTCTATTGTATGATCAATTTTTTCTTCCTGAATACTTGAGGGAGAACATCTGCGGATTTCCTGAGGTTTCTTTCTGTGTTATTATCTTTCCTCCAGTACTGTGTTTTGTGATCTCTAGCCACCTTGGTCTCTCTTGACTCTCAGGTCTTCCTCTTCACTTTAGAAAGTCCACATATTCTGTGGTTTCCCTCCCTGCACCACAGCATTGAAACTCTCTGAACAAAGTAAACACGGGGCAATTGTAAGGTTCACCTCATTTATTTCCTGTCTCTCAGGATCCATCTGTTTAATGCATTTAGGCATCTGATGTTTGATGTCTTCAATTATTTTTTCATTTATATATTTATTTTATTATTATTATTATTTTTAAATCAGTTTTAGTCACACACCATACAATCCATCCAAAGTGTACAATCAATGGCTTTCAGTACAATCACAGAGTTGGGCATTCATCACCACAATCAATTTCAGAAATTGATTGTCCCCACTGGAACGCAGCTGTTGCATTCTCTGTCATTCCAGTGGTAAATGTATCCTGGGCATTTTTTTCCCTCTAAACCTGATAGTACAGGAGCGGGATGCCTGCCCCAAGGCTGGAAGCCACCACGATGGTCCTTTGCCAGCCAGTTTCTTCACATGAACCCACAGGGCACTGCCAGCTCCACTAAGCAAAAGGCGGCTTTTTCGAAACTGCTTGTTATGTACGACGTGTGCATTGTTAACTGGAGTATTTTTTAAACCTTTTTATCTTTTCTTAAACTCTGTTACATGAAATGAATGAGTCTTTGCTGTCTCCAGGTGCCTTTTTATTAATCATTCAGCTTTGTACGTGAGAAAAAGACAAAAAGCGACAGTGTCTCCAAATAAAGCAAAACAGCTCTGAAAAAAAAAAAAATGAAAACCCCATACCCCTTATAACCTCCTGTTTTGACACAGCATTTGTGTGGGTCCTTTGTTACAATTGATGAAAGAATCTTAAAATATTGTTAACTATAGTCCACAGTTTGCTTTAGGTGTATTTTTCCCATATGTTATCCTATTATTAACACCATATAAGAGTGACATACATTTCCCATAGTGCCCTGAGGCTATAGTGATGGCCCCAGGAAGTGGAGTCCAGGGCTAGGCCCAGCTGTGGGCAAGTTCAGACATCCAGAAAACACCATGATGGCTCAGCAAAGTTCCTAGCTTAAAATAGATACTCAATAATTATTTGTTGAGTATAGGAAAATTAAGTTTCATCCCAGTCCCTGGGCTTCAAGACTCTCCACCAGTGAATGCCAATCAGGAGCCTGTGTGGAGACAAGCTCACTGGGCAAGGGGCCTGGGGCAAGCTTGGCTGAATACTAGAGAAATGGTGCAGAAGAGTAGGGAAATCAGGGTCTTTAGGATTCACCTCAGGTTGAATCCCACCTCTACTGCTCAGCAGCTGGGTGATCTTGGGTAGTTATCTTACTTCCTGGAGCCTTATTTCTTCATCTGCAATGTGGGACAATTCTTCATTGCTTGTGAGGGTTATTTTATGAAGCTTTCACGAGATCACATAAAGCATGTGAAAGACAGCTACCAGGTATGGTTCAGTGGCTCTGAAGCAGTGTGAGAGGGGATTTAGGCAGGAGTTGTGTTGTGACCCTGGCTGGCACTGGGGGTCATGTAGTCATGCAGTGGCTTGCCCAGGGGCCCAGGCTGGTCACTGGAAGAAGGCAGCAGATGCCAGCCCTGGTTATCAACTTAGGCAACCTTCCTATGCCCTGCCTAGCTCAGGGTCTGGACAAGTCTGAATATGGGATTGGAGCTAGCAACTGAAGCTAGGACAGAGAGAGAGGTTGGAAAGTGAGGAGTGGGCAGACATAAGCTGAAATCTTGGTCCTGAGCACATTATGTGACCTTAAGATAGGGGATATAAGTCTTCTTCTTCTTGAGGATATGTTTGATCTATAGGCTTGTATGGAATCTCCTTTACTTGAGGTGACTTGTCTCCACAAAAAGTTCTTAAAGCTGCTTGTTGGGCATGCTTCTAGATCACTCAGACCTCCCATTTGTTCACACACTGTTTTATTAGAAATGACTCCCTAATGCCATGATAACAGCCTAAGATACAAAAGGGTAGGTCATTTTCAAAGATGAGGTACTTGCCCTTACATGTCACATGTCACACACACTTGGCTCTTCTTCTTGGATTTTCTTGATGCCAAGTCCTGTCCCCCAAAACTTTGGGTTTATCCTTACTTGGAAAGTACATCATGGCAATTATTAGCTGGCTAATTCATCATCTCTGACATTCCCAACTGCGTCTTGGAAAAGGTTTGCCTGCCTGGCACTTCCCACTCCCTCCTGGCTGCCTCCTGACACAGGCCCTTCTGTACTATGTCAGTCAGCTTTAACCAGACTGTGAGCTTACTTGGGTTGAGGGTTGTTGTGTCTTATCTTTCTGCTTTTTGCAAATCCTAGTACAGTGCCTTTCACAGAGCAGGCACTCAATAAACTTTGGTAGGGTGTCATAAAGATACTATAATGGTAGATACAGGACATTATGTGCTTGCCAAAAACCATAGAACTATACAACACAAAGAGTGAACCCTCAGGTAAATGACAAACTTTTCTTATTAATAATGTATCAACATTGTTTCATCAACTGTAACAAATGTACCACATTAATGGAAGGTGTTAATCCTAGGGGGAATGATGTGTAGGGGTGCAGAAAAATAAAGGAACTCCATATCTTCTGTACAATTTTTCTGTAAAACAAAACTGCTCTAAAATTAAAGTTTTTATTCAGAAAATCCCTGAATTTGGAAGGCTGTCTTTATGACTTATTCATGGTTGTATAACTGTGAGGAACAGAGGTTGAAAGTGGAGGAGTAGCTTGAAAGAATTGGAGGTAATAATGGAATATATTTTTCCTTTACTACTCTCCCTTTAGGAGCACTGTGGTGGGTCCCAATAGCTCTTTTTAAATAGCTGGATTCTAAAAGTTGCAAAAATAATTCCAAAAGAATTCAAGAGCTTTTGGAGTCCAAGAGTTGCCTTCAAAATGAATTTCTTACGAGAAAGACAGACTTTTTTCAGATCACCATTTCATTTCAGAAAGCAATAATTATGAGAAGTACCAGAAAGCATCATCGTATTGCCACATTTGTAACGCATAACCTATTGTTTTCTCTGATCACAGTATCTTAATAGTCTCTACTGATTGGCAGTTGAGTGTTGCTCATGATACATTTTAGATTCAACAGGTTGGTCCTATTGACATTCACATGACCTTTTCATATACTCTGTCCACCAATTTACATTCTGTAAGATAATAAACAATAACTATGGTAAATATTTAACTTACAGATTTGATGGAAGTCCAGATATTATGACAAGTTTCAAATCACTATAAGAATCAACAGGAGAATGATGATGAGGGAGCCAAGATTTCAGGAGTCAGAGAAGAGGCCCAGGAGGTATGTGGTTGTCCATTTGCAGCCTACACATTATCAAATAATTAAGTATTGTGTTGACATAATAGCTCTGATGGTGTTTTTTTGTGAAGATGCATTGGCTGTGTTGTGAGATGGAAAGCTCACTATTTCAGGACTCAGAATATTAGAGCACAAATATAGGTATTTTCACTGACTAGGAATCGCCACCCAGCAGAGTCACAATTTCATTAATCCTTGATATTTTCACCTGCAAAATGCAGTTTCAACAGAGTAGTTACTTTACAAACTTTTATGACCATTAGAATAACCTATGAAGCTCATTAATTAAAAGATTTCAGATCCAAATGATCAGCACCTCCTTCTATAATCTTCTGATCCTAGGTCAACTTTATTCAAACTATGGTCCTCCAAACACCAGAATTAGGATAACCTTGCATGCTTGTTAAAAATTAGGATTTCCAAACCCCACTCAAAATATCCTGAATTAGAACCTCAGAGGGTTAGGTCATAGGATTTATATATTTAAAAGTTTTCCAAGTGATTTTTAATAAATTAGTACATTAAAATATTAATACATTTAGTGTGTCTGTGTAGAATATACTGACTCTCTCCTAAGCATTGAGATCTCTTTTTTCTTATAAATGGAAACTAATCAGGCAATCAAATAGCAGATTTGAAACCTTTTACTTCCACAAGAATGAATGAGGAACCAAAAAAAAAAAAATAGACCTGAGTAAGTAAATCAGAAGGCTCATGTTGAAAAGGATGAGAACGAAGATTTACCATGTGAGATAATTTTGAATATGGAGAATGGTGAATGCCAAGTTGAGACATCTAGAATTGATATAGTGTTAACTTAAGAAGATGAAGTCAAATGCATAACTGAGATCTTTCCACCCATGCTGATGATGCTATTGCTTCTTTTATATGGATTGTTTTTCTTATGTGAGTTTTTTTATTTCTTGATTCTGCTCCAAACTTTGACCCCACTCTCTGTCTCTAAAATTTTGCTGTTTCCATTTTGGTACACAATAGGGTAAAATGTTTGAATGATTGTTGAATGCTTAATTTAACAAACACTTTAAATCTATCTGATATTAAAATTTAAAAAATTAAAAGCCTAGAGATAAATACTTAAGAATATGTGATAGATGTACAAATGCGTTATATATTGTGTTATAAGTACTAGCATAAGCAAAAATATACTCAGTTTAGTTTCATAGTCTTTCTAGACTTTAGTCTTACCCTACCCAAGAAGACAGTCCTTTTTCAGAGAGTCCTGAGTTATACATGTTTAGATACAGAAAACAGCAGGAGGTCAAACATCTGTTCTCCAGTAATGTAATATGAATTCCATTGAAGTCATTTGAGTTCAAAAAAACATTTATTGAAAGCTAAGTAAAAAAAAATCTATGGATGTTCAAAGATGATTGAAACTAAAGCTTCTCTGTGCAAGGAGATTATAAGCCATTGTGGCTGCAGATCTATGAAAAAATAATAATACAAGAGAACATAAAAAAGCTCTAAGCCAGAGGCAAAGGGAACTCTCGTGGAAGCAGTAATGAAGAAACTAGTAAAACCAGGTAAAAGTCTGGAGACAGCTTTATTGAAAAGTAGCATTTAAGCAGATGCACACAGGCAGCAGAGGTCTTTCTGTACTGAAGAGCAAATTGGTAACTCATGAAATCACCTAAACGTTCAAGGCTGAATAATTGAATATGGCTGTAGTACAGAGTGTATTGAAGATGAACGTTGGACATAGGATTAAAAAGGTATCTTTGGACCATATTTTTCAGTAGGGTATCTTAAATCATGAAAAGCTTGTTAAAATCCATATGCTCAGCTCTCTTCCCCACAGAGTTTAATTCACAAAGTCTAGGGTAGTACTCAGGAATCTGAGTATTTATTTTATGATCAGACAATTTGGGTAACACTCTTGAATGGGAGCTTCTTCCTGGACATCAAGTGGCTGATAGCTACTACCATTTCCCCCCATTGTAGCATAGTTTTCCTTATTAGAAAGCTGAAAAGACAGGAATAACACACTTTATCTTTTGTGGTTGAAAATGAAATCCATGGTTCAGTGTTTCATAAATGCACTAGCACTAAAGGGGAGAACAATATATAATCTTGTCTTTTAAGACAAAGTAGCATCTCCTTTACTGCTTAAACATTAGCCTTCTCATCAGCATATTCTTTAAAGCTGCTAGCACCTCTTTGTTCCTCAGGCTATAGATGAGGGGTTTCAGCATGGGAGTGATGATAACATCAAACAGAAAGATATGATGGTCTACATCTCATGGAGACAGGAACCTGGAGTCATGTAGATAATCATGGCTGGAGCAAAGTAGAGGGAAGAACAGGTGGCAAGTGCTTTGTTCTTGCCCTTATGAAATTTCATGTGGAGGGCAGCAAGGAAGATGAGGGTGTACTAGGTCAGTATGAGTCCAGAAGGGATGAGAAGGAAATCTGTGCCTGACACCAGTACCACATTCTCATAATTTGAAGTGTCCTCACAAGAGAGCTTCAGAAGGGCCATGACTTCACAGAAGAAATGATGAATTTTCCTGGAGCCACATTTAGAGAAATGCATAGCATAAATTGTGTGCATTAGGGAGATGAGAATACCCCAGTTCATGACCCAGCAGCCATTTGCACACAAACTGTGGGGGCCATGATGATCTGATATCTGAGGGGGCTACAGGTAGCCAAGTAGTGGTCAAAGGTCATGAGGCCAGAAGAACACACTCAGCCATTCATAGCATCAAATAAAGAAGTGTTTGTACTCCACAGCTGATGTGAGAGATGCCTTTAGGTCCTGAGAAGAATGCAGAAACAAGAAATATGCAGAGATTCTAGGTTCCATAAGTGATTGTGCGTCATAACCATGTTTACATTGACACATTTCTGGATGTTCTCTAGATACTACAACCCCATGATATATGGAGATTTTCATATTGACTAAAAATTAGAGTTCCAATGCAGAACAAATGTTAGCAACATTTTACAAATAAATGCAGTTTATGGTGACCAAAACAACATTCTTCATTTCTTTTGATTATGCTTCAGAAGGATTGTTGAATACTGTTGTTAAATAACAATGGATCCCAAACCATGAATCTCTCCCACACTCAAAATACATTGCATTTTATTTGGATTTGCTCAGTAAATATGAATGTTTCAAATTAATGGGTTGAAATCAGTGACAATTGAGATCTCACTGTGTGTTTTTCTCATATGATCTTCCAGATCAAGCTAGTAGACTAAGACTTGATGTAAAGAAATGGATCCAACACTTCAGAATTCATTCTCTAGGGCCTCTTCCCTGGCTCACAGCCTCATGGCTTCCTCATCTCCATTGTCCTCCTGATACTCTTGGTTGCCATCACTGGAAACTCCACCCTGTCCCTGTTGATCTGAGGTGATGCTCACCTCCACTCCCCCGTGTACTTGCTGATTGGCCAACTCTCCCTCTTTTACCTAACATTTATCTCTACCACTTTCAGAAGAACTGAAAGCAAGGACACAAACTGACATTTACAAAATGACCTTTTAGCAGCATTATTCACAATTGTTAAAAGATGGAAACAACACAAATGTCCATGAAGTGATGAATGGATAAACAAAATGTGATATATAAATTCAATGGAATACTATTCAGTTGTAAGAAGAAATGAAATTAGGATGTATATGACAATATGGATGAACCTTGAGGGCATTATGTGAAATAAGCTGGACACAAAAGGACAAATATTTTATGGTCTCACTAATATAAACTAAATATGATGAGTAAACTCATGGAGGTAAACTATAAAGTATAGGTTACTAGGAGATAGAATGTGGGTTGAGAAAGGGAGCTGATATTTAATGTATGCAGAATTTCTAATAAGGTTTATTGTAAAAATGTGGAAATGAATAGAGTTGATGGTAACACATTATAGTAAGTATAACTAACATTGCTGATTTATAATTGTGCTTGTGGCTGAAAGAGGTAGTCTGTGGATGTAAATATAAATTGAAAGGAAGCTAAAGAATAATTTAGGGAATGTATAACAGTCATTTTGGTGGGAGATGAAAATTGTTGTTAAAACTATAAATATAAGAATGTTTTTAAGGGAGCACATGTGGCTGAAGCAGTTGAGCACCTGCTTCTCACATGGGAAGTCCCGCGTTTGGTACCTGGTGTCTATTAACAAAAAAAAGGAAAACAAACTGAAAAAAGAAAACAACTCAGGGGAGCGAATGTTGTTCATTGGTTGAACACTGGCTTCCCACATATGAGGTCCTGGTTCAATCCTTGGTCCCTGGTTCCCTCCAGACTGATGTCCCCATGTTGCTCACTCTGTGCACCCCCAAGACACACCACTCAGGCAGGATCCTGTCCCAAATGAGCCATCCTCCGAGAGTGACTTGGTGAGTGCCCTCTTAATCTGATGCCATCTTGCCCCTCTCATCCTCCTTACATCTCCTTTATTCTTAGGGGACTCACAGATTACTAAACAGATGGCATGATTAGCCATGGGTGGGAGTTTTTATGACTCTAACTATTGGGACTGGCCAAGAATGTCTTGAAAGTGACTTGAACTGGCGTTGATGATCTTACCTGATATATCAGTGTAGACCAATTGTAATTATATTAAACTTTGGAAATTCCAGTATTAGATTTTGAGAAAGTAAATGAAAATAAACATACAACAGATAGGATAAAGAAGCTAAACATTTAAAAACACAGATAAAATTTACAAAATTCTGGCAATTTTGCTAGGAAAAAAAGGAAGATACAATTAAATATAGTAGGATAAAAAAGATAGTGAATCTGCAAATAAAGTATATTTTAAAAAATAAATAAGAGGATAGTTACTTAATAAGTTGAATTGATTGAATGAAGTCTTCCCATAAAGAAAATATTATTCTAGCAATAGAAGAACTTTCATCATTGATATAAAGGCAGTGGACACCAGATATTCTGAGGAAATGGACAGGGAAGAATAGGTGTAACATGGGGGCATTTTCAGGGTATTGGAATTTTTCTGCATTATATTGCAATGATGGATACAGGCTATTATATATTCTGTCAAAACCTATAAAATTATGTGGGACAGAGTGTGAACTATAATGTAAACTATAGTCCATGGTTAGTAGCAATGCTTCAATATGTGTTAATCAATTGTAACAAATATAGCACACTAATGAAAGATGTTGTTAATGTGGAAAATTGTGGGAGGGGGTGGGGGTGGATCATATGGGAATTATCTATATTTTTATGGAATATTTGTGTAATCTAAAGCTTCTTTAAAAATAGAAAAGAAAATACTAGGCCAATATTACTTAATACATACTGGATAATTGTATGGATACAAGTAAAGTTCAATCCATTGCTTAAACTTTATGCCAAAATTGTTTCCATATGGATCAATCTTTAAAAATGAGAAACTATTTTATAAAATCACTGGAAACAACTATTGACAGCTTTATTCATACTATTTGAGGGTGGATGGCTTTTATATGTCAATGCAAGAAACAGGCACTAAAATAAAGAATAAATTCAACTAAGAAATATTATATATGTAAAAAATCTTTATCAGCAAAGTCAAAAGTAAACAAACATTTTGAAAAACACCTCAAATTTATACTACATAGAAAGGTCTGTTTTTCTGAGTATATTACTTACACAAGTCATTAAGGAAAGGTACAATAACTGAAAAGATAGATGAGTAATACAAAACAAACTTCATAGATAAACAATCAAAAATGGTACTTATGTATAAGAGAATAATTACAAAAAGAGAAATGCAAAAGACAAAATTAATATGTAGTGA
Organism: Cabassous unicinctus; assembly: GCA_029593785.1. Classification (NCBI taxonomy): domain Eukaryota; kingdom Metazoa; phylum Chordata; class Mammalia; order Cingulata; family Chlamyphoridae; genus Cabassous; species Cabassous unicinctus. Next base: position 10,648 of record JAQZBX010100132.1, read on the forward strand.
TTTTTATCTAACAGATTGGTGGAGTGGTTTAATCATATCACATTACGTTGGTGAGGATTCAGAGAGATGGACACACTCATGGATTGCTTGTGGGAGTATGGCTTGGTATGATTTTAATAGATGCCACTAGACAATATTCTAATCAGACTTAGAAATGCATATAACATTTGAACCACAAATTCATTTCTAGAATTTTGTCTTAAAATATATTTTCATATGTGAAGTGGCATAGGAGACATTTGATGCTATGTCTTGTAAAAATATTTGATGATGAAAGATGTTTTGGATAAAGACAAAAAGACAGAACTTGTAAGAATATTTGTGCCAAAATATTTATGTTTCAATTACAAAAAAAGTCTAGAAAATATCGTCCATTTAGTAGAATTTATTCTGTGCTTATCATGATCATGTGCTTATTGACAGCGTCAACAATTTCAAATTAATTAATTATGAAAGATTGAAATTCTATGAGAAATTAAAAGTAGTAAGACCACATTATGATAATACATCTTCAGAACATACCAATATGTTAGTGTTACAAAGAGATATAGTTAAGAAACTGAATAAAGAATATCAATATGTGCAATGTACCATATATTTCATTTTCTGGTTAAGGTAATCTATATAGAGAGGTATTTCTATTTGCTTTAATACATTTAAATATGTTAGTGTTATTTTTAGAGGGATTTTTTATTTTGAAAATAGTTTCTTTAAATAGAATTATGTTATAAGTGTTCCAATATCAGAAAAA
>JAQZBX010100133.1:0-11400 GCA_029593785.1 Cabassous unicinctus
CCCAAACAAATGATCTTCCCCAGTCTTATTTGTAACCCTTCTGTGATCCAAAATATCTTCAAAAATGAAGTCAACAAAATAGCTAAATACATTTAAAAAGAAAATTAAATAATAATGATAGTTTTAAAAATAAGAAATAAAACTCAAAAAAAATTTTAAAAATAAAAAAATAAAAAAAATTTTTAATAATAAAAATTAATGAAAAAATATTTTTTAAAAAATTTTACATTACGCTTTTCATAACTGTGTGATCTGTTGTCTTGAATGTATAGTAAATTTTTCTTCCATTTATTCCCCCAGTGTCTTACTTTTTTCCTTTTGTCTCCAAAGAAGTTTAATTTTACAGAAAAGTCACATACAGAATATAGGGAATTCCAATATACCCAACATGGTCTCCCTTTCCTCCTATCTTCTATTAATAACATTATATATGTGGATGGTACATTTGTTACAATTGATGTACAAATATTGAAACATAGCTACTAATCATGGTCAATGTTTTACATTATGGTTTACATTTTGGACCATACACTTTTATAAATTTTGATGAAATTTAACATGGACTGTATGCATCATTGCAAGATCATTTAGAACACTTCCATCACCTCCAAAATGCCCCATGTTCCATCTATTCTATTTTGTTTTCTCTTCTCCTTGGGACCCATGACAATCACCAGGCTTCACTCCTTGAAGAACAAGATTCAGTTACTTGCATCATCACTGAGGGCTTGACATACTCTTTCCTCCTCTATTAGGCACTGCCTATGCTCTTGAGAGATTCCTGACCATCTATTTGAGAACATAGCAGGACTCCCCAGGTTGGGAGTCCAACACCTTCCTGATCATTATGTGGGTCTCCACCCACTGATACAAGGCACTGTGACAAGGTGGACACTTACACACTATCAGCTTGCTCCAGGTATGACCTGTCTTGAATGCCCCCCATATCCAACACCCTAAACCAGTAACCCTCACCTGCTATGTTGCTAAGAGAACATTCCAATACTGTAATTTTAACTACATACCTGCCAATCCCCAGTGTTCACCTGCTCCCTATCCCAACCCTCCCAACTGTTTTACCCTGAGGCAGCATCTCATTTCATTCAGAAGCTTAGTCAGGACTCCCAGCTTGTGAGGATGGCCTCAGCTAAAACTTACACTCTATCTGGGTCAAGAAGTCCTGCAAAGGCTGCCAAGTAGTTGGGGCCTGGAATCAGAAGAAGGGTGATAAATGTTGGATGGTAAAAAAAAAAAAAAAAAAAATACCAGCTTATGTTGTGCACTGGGTGCTTTGGAACATCTCAGACTCCACCCCACATCTACATGGTCTTAGATCTGCCCACCTTCTTCTCAGCCCTTTGCTTTCTACTTTCTCTCAATATCACTTAAAATTTCACTTCTGTCAAATTCTTGTTTCAATGATAACTCTCCCACTCCAAATACTGGCATCTGTGAAGGTTGTGAGTCAGAAAGATGAACAGAGGAAACTGAGGTCAAACTCTCCCATGCCTCACAATTCTATTGTAGCTAGTTTGAATCTTGTGCTGTGTTTGCATTAGGTCATACATCGTAATAAGAACTGCTGTCATCTGTGAATTATTATTAATGATAGAATAATAGAATAATGGAAAACATTAATCATTTTTGGGTTCCTATTAAATTATTAGTCAAATGCAGACTGTTTAGACAATTTTTCAAAGCATATGCAAATATTTTGAAGATAAATACTGTGATATAAGCAATTGAGAAGTTGTAGTGATGGGCAAGCTTCAATCTTCCAATGCATAAATGTTCCAGAAACATAGTCATTGGGAATCAGAGGCTGGGGAGATAAAGGGAAACCCATTGAGGACAGGGATGCTGTTCACATATAAGCATGAGTGAATGCTTTCCCAGAGGTTTGTCTAAGGTCCAACCTTCTAAGGAAGCTTGCCCTGTGGCTGTACTTTTCCTGCTGCATTTCCTGATATTCTTTTTTTCCTGGCACTTATCTTTCCTGTGGCTTCCTTGGGGTTCTCAGCAAACCTGGAAAAGTTATCACTCTTGTATCGAAGAGTGACCCTGGGAACCCTAAAAATCACAGCCCCTGGTTCCAGGGCCTGGATGGGTCAGGAATCTGTAGATGTTAGACATCCTGTCCAATTAGGTGCAGCAGGCACACTATAGACCCCATGCATACCTATTGAAGGGCACATTGCTTGTTCACTTCCTGCCTTGCCTCTGGAGGCTCACACTTTGAAGCTGTCACAGCTTTTTGTTTGAGTTTCCATCCCTGCTCCCACACAGTCTTTGCAGAAAGGCTCCCTTTAACTGTCGTTAATTGTCTAGCATGTAGAATCTTTCCTGAGCTGGGTGGATCACTGAGCCTCTTTGCTTCCAGTAGCCTTGTTCCTCCAGGGTGGCTCTCTATCTTGACAAATGTGAATTTGAGGAGAGCCAATGTCCAGGTGGCTCTTACAGAGATGATGATCATTTCTCCAATGATGGTGACAAGAATAGTAACAGGAACTTTTTCCTGGACTTAGGCTGATAAGCAGCTACTGCTTAGGAATAGTCCATTTGTGAATGGATAATGCTTTGTTTTGTCATTCTTCTATTGTTGTACATTTAGATTGATTACAGTTTTACATTTGTCAAAAGAAATACCAGCTAAGTAATTAAAAAGGAGAAGGAAGGTCATTCTGGAGATTACTCTTAGGTAAATATCAACCAGATATCACAAACTGTCAAAGTATGCAAAGCCTCAAGCAACAATGTCCCTCAAAACCTCAAGGACTTTCAGACACCAAAAACAAACCATAAGATAAAGAACTCAGGGAACTATTAACCTGAAGGACATTTGGTACACTCCAAATACCCACCAAACATAAACAACTTATATAATCTTCTTTCACTTTAAAACCCTTTGCCTGGATATGCCAAGACAAGATATGTTTTGGGTTACTACCTGAATTTGTTCTTCCCAAATTACAATTCTAAGAACCCAAATAAATGCTTTGGTTTCCTTGCAGCTCAGTTTGATTCTTGGTTGGCAGGTGTAGTAGTTTCAGATTATTTTTGTGAATCCCCCCCAAAAAGAGAAAGATTATGTTTGTTAACTGGCTTGTTCCTCTGGGTGTGACACCCTTTGGCTATATCAAATTCAGAAATTTTAAGTTCAATTAATAAAATCAATTTAGGGTCTTTGATTTTACCACATTAGTAGGAAGTGACTCGAGATTGAGTCCCTGCTCCCTTGGTGGATTGATATAAATGAGCTATTACTCAATAAGACACATGGGAAGAAAGAGAGTTCCATAAATGCCAGAGGAGAGAACTTTGTCATGTGGCAGAAAGGAGAAGGCTCAAACAGCTAAAGCCTGGGGAGAGATAAGCCATTCACCTGACAGTTTGCTGCTGAAGAGAACAAAGCAACTGAATAACTGAGAAAGCCTGGAAAGAAATGAGCTCTGTGCTAGAGACTGATATAGGAAGCCCTGAGAGACCAGGCAGAGATCACTCACCAACTTGCTTCAACATGTGGCAATGACTTTGGTGAGAAAGCAACCTTGAGTTGGACACTTTAGGGCCTTGGTACTGTAAGCGTTTACCCCATATAAATACACTTTATAAAAGCCAACAGATATCTGGTACTTTCATCAGCACCCCTTTGGCTGACTAATACAGCAGGTTTTTAAGAATAAAACTAACAGGCACGGAATAGCAGAGTAGAAAGTTTTACAAAAAGCTCCCTCAACTAGAAAAAAATGAAAGAGGTGAATAAGAGACTGGAACACTGGAACAAGAATGGATTTTTATAACTACAGGAGTGCTAGAAGAAGTAAAAAGCTGCAGAATTCAGCTTTCGTAAGTGAAAGCATGAGCGAGGGATTGGTCCATTGTTCAACCCTGCAGCAGCTGTAGCTGAAATTTACTGAAATTGCCGTTGCTACTGTATGGCAGCCTAGAATCCAGGAGCAGTCAGGTGAGACTGGACTGGCAGAGGAAACTTCTCCACTAAAAGTTTGGGCTGAGTGCCAATGTCACTTTGTCGGATCCTTACAGGAACAGCTCATGGAAGCTTATGTCAGTTTTGGCCCTCTGTGCAGCAGTGCTTCCAGCCTACCACTAGCATCCACCTGGATATAAAGAGGTAATGTTTATTTATTCCTTCACTGTGTGGGAATTTCCTGGTATGGCATGGGCTACACTCAGACCTTGGTTTCTGCCTTATCAACAAAGGTGCTTCTGGCATCATAGTAGAAACTGCCAGGACTTAAAGACTCAGTACATTTTTTCAATGGTTGAACTTCTTCTTTCTCATTCTTGTCTTGTTTCTTCTGGCAGTTCCCTTAGCACCCAGTACAGATGCTAGCCTCAGTTTCCTTCAGAAACAGCATCTTCTGGCCTTACATCTTCATCTGCAAGGAAATAATGAGCAAGTGAACCACTTTATCATTTCCTTTTCTTTTTTGGTTGGTTTTTGTCTTTCTCTGGCTTACGGGTTTGATTCTGGCAATCGCAGAGGGATGAGCAGAGAAGCTCCCCTAGGTTTTAGCTGTGAAAGCACTTCTGACTACCCACCAGCACATAACTAGATTTTTGTGGATGTTTTGATTTGGTTGTTAGGATTTTTTTCTCTTAGTTTTCCTATTTCTTTTTCTTTCTTTTATCCTTCTTGTTCTTAGACTGTAGGCCGAAGTCTGGGAAAATTAGTTTGCCAAAGTCACCAACACAGCATATTATCTAGAATCTTCCAGTTCTAAAAGCAAAACAAAACATACAAAAGTCAAGGAAATATGGCATAGTCATAGGAGAAAAATTAATTAGATGGAAAATACTACAGATAAAGTGCAGTCTCTGGAATTACTAATCAAATATCTTAGAACAATGTTCATAAAGGAGGTCAATGAACTAAAGGGAAATATGGACAAAAACTAAAAGTAATCAGGAAATCAATATACAAACAAACTAAATGGAAAAAGAAAACACACTCCTTACTGGCTTGGACTGGTTGCTATTAACTAGGGTGGAAGTAGAAATATATTTCCTCCCTGGGAAAAGGGGAGGGTGTTCCATATGTAGGAAAGCAGCTTCTGAACAGCAAGTGTGAATCACAAGGCTTGGCTCTAAATAGTAGGCTCTGAGGGGAAACTTTCTGGGACATTGTTTCTGCACTGCCTGGCACTGTGGGGTTCCAGTGAACAATTTTCCCACGATGGTTCGAGCAGAAATTTCTCAAAGCATGCCATCTACTGGCAGGCCAGAAAAGTGCACCTGAGGGAGGAAAAAATTTTAAAGAGGATTTCGGTATGTTTACTGTGCCCTACCGCAGGGTCCTTGGATACTGATCTGCATCCCATTAGTGGGTCTCTGGACCTGATTTGAGCAGTTAAAAGGAGCCATCTTAAAGAGCTAGAACAAGTAAAATCAAGAAACAAAGAACAGTTATAATGTATAGCCACACATCACTAAATCCCTAGGCTAGAGAGAGAAACTGACCATCAGAGTTAACTCAAATTCATAATCAAATGCCTAGAAATCATCAAAAAATTACAAGCTACCCTAAGAAACAGGAAAAATTGGCCCAGGCAAAGGAAGAATTCAAAACTCCAGACAAGACACAGTATTTAAAACAACCAATCAATGATGTTCATGCAAATCTCCTTAATCAATTCCAGAAGTTGAAAAAAATATGGCTAAAGATATTAAGAACAACAAAAAGACAATTGATGAGTACTAAGAAGAGTTTTGAAAGCTTGGATAGAAAAAAATAGAGCTTATTAGAATGAAAGACTCAATGGATAACATTAATAATAGAGCTTTTTCAATATAGTGTCAGATTATGTGTGCACTCCCCACCTCTCTCACAAAAGAATGGCTGAGAATGTGTAAAATACTACCTGAGTGAGTTGTTTTGGGAAAACACAGAGCAGGAGACATCATTCTAGATGGAACTGAACAAAGAGATAAACAGCCAAAGGAAAAACTGGAACATATGCAACATCAAGGAAATAGAATAACAGGAATGAAGTTTCACAATGAAAACTTAACAGACACACAAAAACAACAAGAAAATAAAACCATAGATTACAAAGAGAAGCTTATCAACTGAACAAACTCATGAAGATAAACTGATGTTTAAACACCACCCAAAATTACTAAGAAACAGGAAGACATGACCTAGTCCAATGAATGAACTAAAATATAGGACGAGATGCAGAACATGGAACAATTAATCAGAAATGTACAAACAAATATCATGAATCAACTTAATGAAGTGAAGAAAAAGAATACACTGAGAGAACACATTGGAGAAATTGTAAACATACCTAAAAAGATAACGGATATGATGGTGGTGAATGGCACAATACAAAAAAGGAAAAACACACAGGAAGCACTTAAGAGCAGCTTTGAACATGCAGAGGAAAGAATCAGCGATGTGGGCGACAGTACAGCTGAAATCAAACAGAAGTAGAACAGTTAGACAAAAAGATTTTTAAACATCCAGCCATGACTCAGGGATATAAATGACAGCACAAAATGCACAAACATATGCATTATAGGCATCCCAGAGTTAGAAAAGAAGAAAATGGGGACAGATGGTGTGGTGGAGAAATAATGACTGAAAACTTCCAAACCCTACTGAAGGACATGGAAGTACATGTCCAGGAATCGCAGTACACCCCAAAGTGTATAAATCCTAAGAGGCCTACTGCAAGACATATACTTGTCAAATTGCCCAATGCTTAATATGAAGAGAGAATACTGAAAGTAGCAAGAGAAAAGAGAACTATCACTTACAAGAGAAGTTCAATAAGACTAAGGGTTGATTTCTCATCTGAAACCATGGAGACAGGAAAGCAGTGGTATGACATAGTCAAGATGCTAAAAGAAAAAAACCTTCCTACTAAGAATTCTCTATACAGCAAAACTGGCATTCAAAAATGAGGGAGAGCTCAAAATATTCAGAGATAAACAGAAATTGAGAGTGTGTCAAAAAGAAACCTGCACTTCCAGAAATACTAAACACAGCTCTGCAAGTTGAAAGGAAAAAACAGGAGAAAGAGAGTTGGAGGAGAGTGTAAGAACAACAAAGAAGACAAAAAGAGAAATAAAAACAATTGACATACATAAACCCAAAAGAAAATATGGCTAATATAATTCCTTGAAAGTAATAACACTGAATGTTAATGGATTAAACTCAGATTGGCAGAATGGATAAGAAAATATGACCCATCTATGTGTTGTCTACAAGAAACTGACCTTAGACCCAGGGATTCAAAGAGGCTGAAAGTGATTGGCTGGAAAAAATCTTACATGCAAACAATCTTACAAGCTAACAATCTTACAAGCTACTCCCACCCTTATCCAATAAAGGGTGGGAGTAGCTATACTAATATCAGACAAAATAGACAAATGCAAAACTATTGTAAGAGAGGAAAATGGACACTATATATTAGTGAAAGGGCTAATCATTCAAGAAGAAAGAACAATCATAAACATTTGCTCACCTAACAGGGGCACCTCAAAATACATGAGGCAAACACTGGAAAACTAAGTGAAGAAATAGAGCCTCTACAATAATAGTGGGGAATTTTAATATACCATTATCAACATTAGACAGAACATCTTGACAAAGAATCAAGGAAGAAACAAAGACTTTGTATAATGCATTAGAGACCTGGACCTAATAGACATATATAGAACATTACACCCAAACACAGCAGGATATACACGCTTCTCAAGTGCACATGGATCATTCTCTAGGACAGACCACATGCTAGGCCACAAAGCAACTCTCAATGAATTCAGAAAGATTGAAAATATTCAAAATAATTTCTCTGCCACAACAGAATGAAGCTGTATATCAGTAGGGGACAAAGAACCAAATATGGAAGTTAAACAACACTCTTGGACAAAGAGTGAATCAAAGAGGAAGTTTCAAAAGAAATCAGTAACTACCTTGAAATTAATGGAAATAACAAATATCAAAAGCTATGGGATGCAGCAAAAGCTGTTCTGAGAGAAAAATTCATAGCCATAAATGCCTATATAAAAGAAGAAGAAAGAGCTATAAGCAAAGACCTAAGTGTACACCTGGAGGAATTAGAGAAAGAACAACAAAGTAACCAAAAAGGATGTAGAAAGAAAGAAATAGCAAAGATTAAAGCAGAACTAAATGAAACTGAAAATAAGAAAGCATTGGAAAAAACAAACAAACCAAAAGCTGGTTCTTTGAGAAGATCAATAAAATTGACAAACCCTTAGCTAGACTAACAAAGAAAAAAAGAAAAAAGATGCAGGTACATGAAATAAGAAATGAGGAAGGAGATATCACCAATGATCCCACAGAAATAGAGTATCATAAGAGGATACTTTGAAAAATTATATGCCCACAAGGTGGACAATTTACAGTAAATGGACAGATTCTTGAAATACACAACAAGCTAAATATGAAAAAAGAAGAAATTGATGAATTCAACAGAACAATAAGTAATGATATAGAATTCATCATCAAAAACCTCCCAACTAAGAAGAGCCCAGGACCAGAGGGCTTCACAGGTGAATTCTACCAAACATCCTGGAAAGAACTAAAAGAAATCCTGCTTAAAATCTTTCAAAAAAATAGAAGTGGAGGGAACATTGCCTAACTCATTCTATGATGCCAGCATCACCCTAATATCAAAGCGAAAGACACCAAAAGAATTGAAAAGTATAGACCAATCACTCTAATGAAACTATATGCTAAAATTCTCAACAAAATACTTGCTAATCACATTCAACACACATCAAATGAATTATACACCATGAATGAGTGGGTTTTATCCCTGGTATGGAAGGATGTTTCAACATAAGAAAATCAATAAAAGTAATACACCACTTAAACAGATTGAAAGAAAAAAATCGCATGATCATCTCCATAGATACAGAAAAAGCATTTGCCAAAATTCAACACCCTTTCCTGATAAAACATTTCAAGAGATAGCAATAGAAGGAAACTTCCTCAACATGATAAAGGTATATATGAAAATCCCATAGTATCATATTCATTGGAGAACTCCTAAAAGCTTTCCCTTTAAGATTGGGAACAAGACAAGGATGCCCGCTTTCACTTTTCCTATTTAAAATTGTATTAATAGTACTTACTCAAGCATTTGGAGAAGAAAAAGGTATAAAAGGCATCCAAATTGAATAGAAAGGAGTAAAAATTTCACTATTTGCAGATGACATGATCCTATACATAGAAAGCCCTAAGAAATCTATTACAAAGCTTCTGGAGCTTATAAATGAGTTGAAGTAAAGTCACAGGTTATAAGATCAATGTGCAAAAATGAGTAACCTTTCTGTGCACCAACAATGAACCATCTGAAGAGGAAATCAAGAAAAATATCCCATTTACGATAGTAACTCAAAGAATCAAATATATAGGAATAAATTTAAATAAAATATAAATGACTTATATGTAGAAAACTACACAACACTGTTAAAGGAAATCAAATAAGAAGGAAATAAATGGCAGAATATTCCCTGGTCATGGATAGGAAGACTATACATCATTAAGATCTCTATCCTACATGAACTGATCTACAGATTTAACACAACCTCAATAAAATTACCACAGCATTTTTTACAGAATTGGAAAAACTCTGAAGTTTACCTGGAAGGGAAAGAGGCCCCAAATAACCAAAGAAATATTGAAAAATTAAAAAAAAATCAGAGGACTCACACTACTTGATGTTAAAACATACTACAAAGCTACAGTGGTAAAAAGTTCATGGTTTTGGCAAAAGGATAGATATATCAATGGAACCAAATTGAGAATTCTGATATAGATCATTGCTTAAACACTCAACTGATATTTGACAGGGTCACCAAGCCCATTCGGCTGGGTGAGAATGGTCTTTTCAAAAAATGGTGCTTGGAGAACTGAATATTCATATCCAAAAGAATGAGAGAGGAACACCATCTCACACCTTTTTAAAAAATTAACTCAAGATGGAAGAAAGGTCTAAATATAAAAGCCAAGACCATAAAGACCTTGGAAGATAATATGGGAAGCATCTACTTGTTTTTCTAATAGGAAATGTTTTCATTAACTTCACACCCAAAGCACGAGCAGCTAAAGAAAAATAGAAAAAGGAGATCTCCTCAAAATTAAAACCTTTTGCACTCAAAGGAGTTTGTTAAGAAAGTGAAAAGGCAGCCTACTCAATGGGAGAAAATATTTGGTAACCTTTCAACAGATGAATGGATAAGCAAATTATGGTATTTGTATACAATGGAATATTACTCAGCTGTAAGAAGGAATACAATATTAACACATGGGATAACATGGATGAATGTTGAGGACCATATGTTGAGTGATGCAAGCCAGGTACTGAGGGACAAATATTACATGACCTCACTGATATGAATTAATCAAATTGAGCAGACTCACAGAGCTAGAGTCTAAAAGATTGGTTTTCAGAAAAAAGAAAGGGAGAAGAAGGCTGTGAACTAATGCCCATAAGGGCAAAATCTGTTATAAGGTGGAAGTGTGTAGTTATTCAGTGGAGGGACATCACAGTGGTGCAGGGATACTCTTGGGTTAGGCAGTACAGGTATGCCAGGGGGTCACAGTGTGGAGGGGGGTTTGTACTGTACATGGAACTGGGGAGAGGATTGGGGGAGGGTGCATGTAAATACTGGGGATTGTTGGGTATGTGGTGGAAACTACAATGTTGGGAATGCTCTTTTGGCTATAGGGCTAGGTAAGGTTACTCATTTAGGGCATTGGATGTGGGGGGCATTCAAGACAGGGTGCACCAGGGGCAGACTTCTAGGGAGTATGTGAATGTTTCTTGACATAGTGTGTTATATCAGTGGGTGGAGACCCACGTAATGAGCAGAAAGTTGCTGGACTCCCATCCTGGAGAGTCTTGCTGTGTTCTCAGATAGAGCTGAGGGCATCTCTTGAGAGCACAGGTGGTGCCCAATAGGAGAGAACAGATCAGTGTGTCAAGCCCTCAGTGTTGTTGCAAGTAACTATGAATATGGTCCTGGAAAGAGTGAAGTTTTGTGATTACTGTGGATTCCGAGGGGAGAGGGAAGGAGGAATAGAATAGATGGAACAGTCAGCATTTTGAGGGCAATGGAGGTGTTCTGTATGATCTTGCAATGATGGATACAGGCTATGTTAAGTTTCATCAAACCTTATAAAAGTGCATTGTCCAAAATGAAAACCATAATATAAACCACTGATAATGGTTTGTAGATATATTTCAATATTTGTACATCAGTTGTAACAAATGTACCATCCACATACAAAATGTTATTAATAGGGGAAGGATGTTGGACATATGGTAGTTCTCTATATTATATGCATGACTTTGCTGTGACTTTGAAGATGAAATGAAAAAAGTAAGACATTGGGGGAAT
>JAQZBX010100134.1:0-11398 GCA_029593785.1 Cabassous unicinctus
CCTTCATTATTTTTCACCTCTCTCTCTCTTTTTCTTTCTTTTTCTTTTTTCCTCTCTTCTCATCATTCTGTTCTTTTATTTCATTCTATTTATTTACCTCTATTTTGTTCCTTGTTTCATTTTTTTCTATTTCACTTGTTTTATTCTTATTCCTTGATAGTTTTCTTTTTTATTTTTTTACTCTATTACTTATTTTCCTAGCTCTTGTATGGTTTCTCTTCTACCTTTTTAATATTATTTTTACTGCTATTGTTTTTCTCTTCTTATAGCTTTCCTTTCCTCTGGTCCTAATATTTTTTGCAAGGGGTCACAGACAACTGCAAGCATATAGGAAAAGAGAAACCAAGTGTCAAAAAGGAGCCTGACCACACAAACAAAAACAACAAAATAAAACCCTAGAGTTGAAAGAGAAGTTAGCCAACCAAATAAGTCCATCAAGAAAAACAGATGCCTAGACACCAACAAAAAATTAGTAGCCATACTAAGAAACTGGAAGACATAGCCCAGTGTAATGAACAACTAAAAAAGAGGAGGAGATGCAGTAGGCGGAACAACTAATCAGAGATGTCCAAACAAATATCATGAATCAACTTAATGAAGTGAAGGAAGAAATAAAGGATCTTAAGAAGACATTGGTAGAACTTACTGAAGAAACTCTAGGCATACATAAAAAGATAACAGATATGACAGTGATGAATGGCACAATGCAAGAAATAAAAAATACACTGGAAGCACATGACAGCAGATTTGAACAGGCAGAGGAAAGAATTAGTGATGTCAAAAGCAGTATATCTGAAATCAAACAGATAGTAGAACAGATAGATAAAGAGATAGAAAAATCCAGCAGGGACTTAGGGATTTAAATGGTAACACAAAACATGCAAATATACTCATTATAGGCATCCCAGAGGGAGAAGAGAAAAGAAAGGGGGCAGAAGGAGTATTGGAGGAAATAATTGCTGAAAATTTCAGAACTCTTTTGAAGGACATGGGTATACCTGTCCAGGAAGTACAGCACACCCCAAACAGTATAAATCTTAACAAGCTTACCCCAAGGCATATACTTGTTAAATTGTCTAATGCTCAAGGCAAAGAGAGAATACTGAAAGCAGCAAGAGAAAAGAGATTCATCACATACAAGAGAAGCTCAATAAGATTGAGTGCTGATTTCTCATCTGAAACCATGGAGATAAGAAGGCAGTGTGGTATGACATAGTTAAGGTACTAAAAGAAAAACAACTTCTACCTAAGAATTCTCTATTCAGCAAAGCTGACATTTAAAAATGGGGGAATGTTCAAAATATTCACAGATAAACAGAAATTGAGATAGTTTGTCAACAAGAAACCTTCCCTTCAAAAAAGTACTAAAGAGAGCTCTGCAGGTTGAAAGGATAAAACAGGAGAGAAAGGGATGTAAGAGAGTATAGGAAAGATGATTATTGGTAAGAATAACTAAAAAGATAAAAAGAGAAATAAAAACAACATGTGGCATACATAAACCTAAAGAAAATATGACTAATGTAAGTCCTTGACAGTAATAACATTGAATGTTAATGGATTAAGCTCTCCAATCAAGAGAGACTGATTGGCAGAATGGATAAGGAAATATGACTCAACTACATGATGTCTACAAGAAACTCACCTTAGACTCAGGGATGCAAAGAGACTGAAAGAGAATGGTTGGAAAACAATTGTATGTGCAAACAATAACCAAAACTGGGTGGGAATGCATTCTTCTTGAGTGCACATGGATCATTCTCAAGGATAGACCACATGCTAGTCCACAGAACAACACTCAATGAATTCAGAAAGGTTGAAATTATAAGAGTAATTTCTCTGGCCACAATGGAATAAAGCTGGAAATCAGTAAGGAGCAGAGAAGCAGATTAGGCACAAAGATATGGAAGAAGTTAACACACTCTTAGAAAATCAGTGGGTCAAGGAGGAAATTGCAAAAGAAATTGTAACTACCTTGAAATGAATGAAAATGACAACACAATGTATCAAAACCTATGGAATGCAGCAAAAGCTGTTCTGAAAGGGAAATTCATAGCCAAAAATGTCTATATTTAAAAAGAAGAAAGAGCAAAATCAAAGTCCTAACTGCACACCTGGAGGAATTAGAAAAAGAACAACATACTAACCTCAAAGTAAGTAAAAAGAAGGAAAAAACAAAGATTAGAGCAGAGCTAAATGAAATTGAAAATAAGAAAGTGCTAGAAAAAATTAACAAAACCAAAAGCTGATTCTTTGAGAAGATTAATAAAATTGACAAACTCTAAGATAGAATTAAAAAAAGAAAAAAGAGAGAAGATGCAAATACATAAAATAAGAAATAAAGAAGGGGATATCACCAACCCCACTGAAATAAAGAGTATCATGGAAGGATATTTTGAAAAATTGTATGCCAACAAAATGAATAACTTAGATGAAATGGACAAATTCCTAGAAACACACAAGCAGCCAACATTGTTGAAAGAAGAAATTGGTGAACTCAATAGACCAATCACAAGTAACAAGATTAAATTAGTCATCAAAAACCTGGGTATACATATAAGATATATAAATATGTTCAAATGTTCATGGGGCATTGCCACAGTATGTAGAAATTCACACAACAACTGAAAGGTTATTGAATCCCCATTCTGGGGAGTTCTGCCACATTCTCTAATGAAACAGCAACAATCCCCCAAGTACAGGGGCAATGACTAGTGAATAAGGATGGTCCATTGATGAGCCCTTGATATTAATGAATATGCATATGAGCCTTTTGCTTTTGAATTTGCAACGTGGCTTAGTGTTGTAGGGTGCCTAAGAGTTACCTCCTGAGATCCTCCTTGTTGCTCATATGTGGCCTCTCTCTAAGCCAAACTCAGCATATAAATGCATTACCTTCCCCCCAGTGAGGGACATGACCCCCGGGGATGAAACTACCTGGCACTGAGGGATTACTACCAAGCACCATCTTCTGATACAATGGGAAAAAGACATTGAATAAAAGGGGGGAAAGGCAAAGACAAATGAGTTTATATGGCTGAGAGACTTCAAAGTGAGTTGAGAGGTCATCAGAGAGGTAATGCTTATGCACATCTCAGCAGGATCTCATACTGGCCAAATTAGATACTACTCCAAACAGTGGGGCTCCTGAGGGCTCCGGAGACATCCAGGTCCTACAGTCGTGGCAGACAGCTCTGGAGTTTGGTGCCTTGCCATTGGGTCCTATTTTGGAGATTGTGCTCCCAAGTGTGACAGAGTTGGACTCAGATGTGACATCTCTACACATGCTTCTTCTGTCCCTTTTATTTGAACCTACAGTTGATGCAGGAGTTGGTAGGTGTACGTCCAAGAGACTTGAATCTCTGGGCTGTCCATGTGCTAGCTGGGCCCTGAGCCTCAGTGGAGTTGCAACACCTACTCTCCAGTTCGTTGGACTTACCCAGGACAACTAATAAGGAGGTGAGGCTGGACAATCAACACACCAAGGAACCGAGTCTATAACTGCAAGCAAGAGAGTCCCATCCATCAGCCATATATGGGATCAAAGTCCACTCCCAATTAGAGGTGGAATGGGCATCACCATCCCGGAATCCTCAGGATTGGGTAATAAAATATAGACTAGAGTAGACTTACTGGTATTCTACTATACACTTATTGTGATTCTAGCAATGAAAGATATTATACCATTGATGTGGAGATAGTGACCACTGGAGGTGCTGAAGTCAGGGAGAGGGAAAATGAGGTGTAATATGGGGGCATTTTCAGGACTTGGAATTGATCTGAATGACATTGCAATGACAGATACAAGCTATTATATATCCTGCCATAACCTACAGAATTGAGTGGGAGAGAGTGTAAACTACAATGTAAACTATAATGCATGCTTAGTGTCAATGCTCCAAAATGTGTTCATCAATTACAATGAATGTACCACACTAATGAAAGAAGTTGTTAATGTAGGGAAAAGTGAGAAGTCTGGGGATTGGGGCATATGAGAATCCCTTATAATTTTTATGTAACATTTTATGTAATCTAAGTGTCTTTTAAAAGTAAAAAAATACATATTTAAAAACAAAACAAAAACCTCCCAACTAAGAAGATCTCAGTACCAGATGGCTTCACAGGTGTATTCTACCAAACATTCTGGAAAGAACTGACACCTTTCCTACTTAAACTCTTCCAAATAATCGAATTGGATGGAACATTGCTTAACTCATTCTATGATGCCAACATCATCCTAATACCAAAGCCACATAAAGACGCCACAAGAAATGAAAACTAGAGACCAATCTTTCTAATGAAACTAGATGCTAAAACCCTCAACCAAATACTTGCCAATTGTATTCAACAGGACATCAAATTAATTATACACCATGACCAAGTGGGTTTCATCCCTGGTAAGCAAGGATATTTTGACATAAGAAAATCAATCAATGTAATATACCACATTAACAGATTGAAAGAAAAAAAAATTACATGATCATCTCTATTGACACAGAAAAAGCATTCGACAAAATACATCACCCTTTCCTGATAAAAACATTTCAAAAGATAGGAATAGAAGGAACCTTCCTGAACATGATAAAGGGTATATATGAAAAACCAACAGCTAACATCATATTCAATGGTGAAATGCTAAAAGCCTTCCCTCTAAGATCTGGAACAAGACAAGGATGCCCATGTCATCATTCTTATATAACGTTGTGTTAGAAGTACTTGCTTGACACTTAGACAAGAACAAGATATAAAAGGCATCTAAATTGGAAGGGAAGAAGGAAAAATTTCACTATTTGTAGATGATATGATTCTATACATAGAAAGCCCTGAGAAATCTACAACAAAGTTTCTAGAGCTTATAAATGTAACGTGGCGGAGTATAAGATCAATGCACAAAAATCAGTAGCATTCTTATACACTAATAATGAACCATCTGAGGAGGAAATTAAAAAAACATTTATAATAGCAACTAAAAGAATCAAATAACTAGGAATAAATTTAACTAAAGATGTAAACGACTTGTACGCAGAAAACTATACAACACTGTCAAAGGAAATCAAAGAAGACCTGAATAAATGGAGGAATATTCCATGTTCATGGAAAGGATGACAAATCATCATTAAAATGTATATCCTACCCAAACTGATTTACATATTTAATGAAATCTCAATAAAAATTACCACAGCATTTTTTACTGAATTGGAAAACCTAATTCGTAATATGGAATTTATTTGGAAGGGCAAGGGGCTTCAAATAGCCAAAGACATATTGAAAAAGGAAAACAAAATTGGAGGAATAGCACTACCTGACTTTAAAACATACTACAAATCTACAGTAGTCAAAACTCCATGGTATTGGCACATGGATAGACATACTGACCAATGGACACAAACTGAGGGTTCTGATATAGTTTCTTGCATATACAGTCAACTGATATTCGACAAGTCCACCAAGCCCACTCAACTGGGAGAGAACGGCCTCTTCAAAAAATGGTGCTTGGAGAACTGGATATTCATATCCAAACTTTTGAGAGAGTAAAACCATCTCACACCTTATACAAAAATTAACTCAAAATGGATCATAAATCTAAATATAAGAGCCAAGACCATAAAGATCTTCAAAGATAATGTAGGGAAGCATCTACAAGATCTTGAATAAGGAAATGGTTTCATGCACTTTACACCCAAAGCATGAGCAGTGAAAGAAAAAATAGATAAATGGGACTTCAAAAAATTTAAAGTTTTGCACCTCAAAGGAGTTTGTCAAGAAAGTGATAAGGCAGCCTACTCAATGGGAGAAAATATTTGGCAAACAAACATCTAATAGGGGCCTAACAGGCAGCATATATAAAGAAATTCTACAACTCGAAAAGAAAAAGAAAAATAACCCATTTAAAAATGGGCAAGCGATTTGAATAGACACTACTCCAAAGAAGAAATACAAATGGCTAAAAAGCACTTGAAAAGATGCTCAACATCACTAGCCATTAGGGAAATGCAAATCAAAATTACAATGAGATATCATTTTACACTCATTAGACTGGTGCCTATTACAAATACAGAGGACTGCAAGTTTGGACAGGATGTGGAGGAATGATAATATTTATCCACTGCTGGTGGAAATGCAGAAAAGTGCAACCATTGTGGAGGACTTTTTGGTGGTTCCTCAGGAAGTTAACTATAGAACTGCCATATCATCCAGCAATCCCACTACTGGGTATATTCCCAGAAGAATTGAAAGCAAGGACACAAACAGATATATACACACCAATGTTCATAGCGGCTTTATTCACTATTGCCAAAATTTGGAAACAACCCAAATGTCCATCATCAGATGAATGGGGAGCAAACTCTGGAATATACATACAACGGAATATTACTCAGCTGTAAGACGGAATGCAGTATTAACACATGGGATAACATGGATGAAACTTGAAGACTTTATGTTGATTGAAGCAAGCCAGACACTGAAGTCAGCAGACAAAAAAAAAGAGAAGATGCAAATAAATAAAATCGGAAATGAGATGAGGGACATTTCTCCTGATGCCACAGAAATAAAAGTGGTCACAAGTGGATACTCTGAACAACTGTGTGCCAACAAACTAGACAATGCAGATGAAATGGGCATTTTTCTAGAAAAAAACTTGCAGCCTACACTGACCATAGAAAAAATAGAAGACTTCAACAAACCAATTACAAGTAAAGAGATTGAAACAGTCATCAAAAAGCTCCTCATGAAAAGCCCTGGATCAGATGGCTTCACAGCTGTATTCTACCAAGCATTCACAAAGGATGTGATAAGAATCTTACTCAAACTTTGACAAACAATTGGCCAGAAGAGAACGCTACCAAACTCATTCTATGAAGCCAACATCACCCCAATACCAAAGCCAGATAAAGATGTTCCTTAAAAAGAACATGAAAGACCCATTTCCTTAGTGAATATAGATGCAAAAATCGCCAACAAAATACCTGCTTATAGAATCTAAGTACACTAAAAGATTTACTCATCATAATCAAGTGGTTTTATCTTAGGCATGCAAGGGTAGGTCAACACAAGAAAATCATTCAGTGTAATGCATCACATTAATAAATCAATGAAGAAAAATAACATGAGCATCTCTATTGATGCAGAAAAGGCATTTGACCAAATACAATACCTTTTCTTGATAAAAAGATGCTGTAAGATACAAACTGAAGGAGACTTTTGCAACATGATAAAAGGTACATGTGGAAAAACCCACAGCTAACATTGTATTCAATGGTAGAAGACTGAATGTTTTCCCATTGAGATTGGGAACAAGACAAGGATGCCCACTGTCACCACTGTTGTTCAATGTGGTACTAAAGTTCTAGGTTGAGCAATCAGGCAAGAAAAGCAAATATAGGGTGTTGAAATTGGAAAGGAAGAAGTAAAACATTTGTTATTGACAGATATGATCCTATACCTAGACAGTCCTATAAAATCTATGAAAAAGCTACTAGAGCTAATAAATGAGTTCAGCAGAGTGCCAAGACACAAGATTAATATGGAAAAATCAGTAGTGTTTCTATACACTAGTAATGAGCAATCTGAGGATGAAGTCAGGAAAGAAATTCCATTTACAATAACAACTAAAAGAATCAAATTTTTAGGAATAAACTTAAACAAAAATTAATTGACATGTATTCAGAAAACTGCAATGCTTTGCTAAAATAACTCAAAAAAGGCTTAAATAATATAAGGATAATCTGTATTCATGGATTGCAAGATTAAATATTATTACATGTCAATTCTACTCAAATGGCTTTACAGATTCAATGTACTTCTGACAAAAATTCCAACAGCCTTTTTTAAATGAAGTGGCCAATTTATCAAATTTATTTGGAAGACATAGGGGCCTTGAATAGCCAGAGAAATCTTAAAAATGAAGAGTGAAGGTCGAGGACTCTCACGTCTTGACTTTAAATCATATTATCTTGCTACAGTGGTAAAAACAGCATGGTACTGGCTTAAAGATAGATAGAAATAACAATGGAAGTGAATTAACTGGTCAGAAACAGACCCTCAATTTATGGTCAAGTGATTTAGACAAGACTTTCAAGCCCACCTAGTTGGGGCAGCACAGTCTTTTCAACAAATGGTGCTGGGAGAACAGGATAGCCACATCCAAAAGAATGAAGTAACCCCCTATCTCACATTTTCTACAAAAGTTAACTCAAAATGATCAAAGACCTAAACATAAGAGCCAGGACCATAAAACTCTTAGAAGTAAATGCCAAGAAACTTCCTCAAGACCTGGTGGTAGTTGGTGGTTTCTTAAAATTTACACCCAAAGCACAAGCAATGAAGGAAAAAATGGATAAATGGGATCTCCTCAAACTTTAATACTTTTGTGCAACAAAGGAATCTGTCAAGAAGTTGAAAAGGCAGCCTACACAATAGGAGAAAATATTTGGAAACCACATATCACATAAGGGTTTGATTTCCATGCTATATAAAGGATCATAAAACTCAAAGATAAAAGGGAAAGCAATCCATTTTTAAAATGGGCAAAAGACCTAAAGAGACATTTTTCCAAAGAGGAATTACAAATGGCAAAACACCCCATGAAAACATGTTCAATATCACTAACTATTACAGAAATGCATATCAAAACTACAATGAAATATCATCTCACAACTCATAGAATGGTCATTATTAAAAAAACAGAAAACTACAAGTGCTGGACAGAATGTGGAGAATAGGAACACTCTTTCACTGCTGGTGGGAAAGGAGAATGTTACAGCCTCTATTAAAAACAGTTTGGCTGTTCCTCAGGAAGCTAAATATAGAACTTCCCTATGAATCTGGCAATCCTTCTACTAGGATTATATCCAGTAGTTCTTCAGAAAGCTAAATATAGAACTTCCTATGAATCTGGCAATCTTTTTGCTAGGAATATATCCAGAAGAACTGAAAACAGTGATGTGAAGAGACATTTGCACACTGATATTTGTAGTGGCATTATGCACAAGTGCCAAAAGATGGAAACAACCCAAGTGTCAATCAACCAATGAATGGATAAACAAAATGTGGTATTTACATACAATGGAATACTATGCTACTGTAAGAAGAAATGAAATTGGGACACACTCAACAACATGGAAGAAACTTTAGGACATTATGTTGCATGAAATAAGCCAGACACAAAAGGACAAATATTGTATGGTCTCATTAATATGAACTAAATAAAAATAATAAACACATGGATTCAAATCTAAAGTATAAGTTTCTAGGAGAATAGTATTAGGGCTGAGAAGGGATACTGATGTTTAATATATGTAGAATTTTTAATTAGGTTTGACTGTAAAATTGTGGAAATGCATAGAGTTGATGGCAACAATTTACAGTGAGTTTAATCAATATGGCTAATTTGTAAATGTGATTGTGGTTGAAAGGTACAGTCTAGGGACTTAAATGTCAATTGACAGAAAGCTATAGAATTATCTAGGGACTGTATAACATAGTAAACACAGTGGTGGATGAGGATTGTGGTTAATAGTACAAATACAAGAATGTTCTTCTATGAACAATAACAAATGTACCTCACTATTACAGGGTGGTAAGAATATGGTGCAAAATGGGAAAAACACAAATAATATGACTTATTGACTATAGTTAATAGCAATATTGTAAAACTCTTGCATCAATGTAAAAGAAGGTCTTATATCAATAGTAAGGGCCAATAATAGGGCGGTATGGGACTTTTTCAGTTGAACTAAGGAAAAAGTTCAAAATTTTACTGAGGCAATGAATGCACAACTTTGTGGTAAAAGTGAGAGAAACTGAGTGTTCACTTTGGGTGGATTGTCCAAGGCATGGAGCTGTATAACACAGTGAAACGTGGTGGGTGATGGACTGTGGTTTACAGTACAAATATGAGGGCATTCTTTCATGAACTATAACAAATGTACAATACTAATACATGGCCTTAATAACAGGGGTTTTATGGAAAAAATACACCAAATGTAAGCTATGAATCATAGTTAGTAGTAACATTTTGATGATTTTTATAATCTTTAACAAATATTCCACAACAATGCAAGGTGTTGATGGAGGGGTGATATATAAGAATTATGCGTGTTTTGCATGATTGTTTTGTAAGCTCACAACTTCTTTAATAAAAATATATTAAAAATTGTTAAGAAAAGAAATAGAAGTTTTTAAACAAGTCATTACTAGTAAAGAGATTGAAGCAGTTATCAAACAACTGACATAAAGAAAAGCCAAGGACTAGATGATTACAAAAGGGAATTTTATCAAATATTCCAAGAAGACTTAATACTAATTCTGCTCAAACACTTTTAAAAAATTGTAGAGGAGCGAACACAGCCTAATTCATTCTACAAGGCCAACGTCATGCTCGTAACAAAGCCAGATAATGATATCACAAGAAAAGAAAAGTACAGACCAGTATCTTTTAAGAATATGGAGGCAAAAATCCACAACAAGATAGAAGGAGGCAAGATGGGGTCGGTTTAGGTGGGTACTCACTGACTAGCTCTCTGAGGACGGCCGACTGTGGACAGGGTCCTGCCCAGGGGTCTGTGCTGTGGGCGCACGGAGTGAGAAGATTGGGACATCTATCTGCAGGCAGATCGACGGCATGGATTGATCCGTAGAGATTCATGCTGCTAGCTTGTCTCTTCTTTGATGTGCTTCTTCTTCAGTGATTTAACATTCCCTGTCTATATTGATTTTTGCCTCCCAAACTATCTCTTCCCCTTCCTTCATCTTCCTTCTGCTTTCTGTTGTAGTTGTTACACACCACGTTTTTTCATTATCCCACAACTTAAGGGTATCAATTTCTAATCTATCTATTCTGTTTACTTCTTTTTTTATTAATATTAACTTTTTACTTTCACCCTGTCTTCACTCTTTCTCTCCCTCCTAATTATTCTAACCTTCTAAATCATTATATATATATATTCCTCAATTTGGTTTCCTAATGTATTGTAGGTACTCCACTTTTTTTCCTATTACTCTACACTGCCTACATGAGTTAAATATTCGTTTCACTAAGTCTTATTTGGCCCCTCTTCTAACTTTTATCAATATTACTATTATCCTTCTTCCTTTCTCGCATCTTTCGATTCCTCTGGCCCTAATCTTTTGCCTTCAAGGTAACATAGAAAGAAGCAAGGAAATAAAATAAGAAGAAAAAGTGTCAAAGAGAAAACTTAACACACACTCAGAACCACCAGCTAAATAAAACTCTAGAGCAGAGAGAGAAGCTAATCAACTGAATTAACCCATCAATATAAAATGATGACTAGAGGGCAACAAAAAATTACAAACCAAAATGAGAAACAGGAAGACATGGACCAGTACAATGAACAAACTAAAAACCAGGAAGAGATGCAGAACATTGAACAACTAATCA